>JAFBJR010000427.1:6193737-6473176 GCA_016785285.1 Brachirus orientalis | reverse complement strand
GTGTGTGTGTGTGTGTGTGTGTGTGTGTGCTTGCAGAACAACATCTATTTGTCCATAGATTTGTGCAGCTGTTAGAACACCAGCAATTACGACACTACAGTTTCACAATGCTGTTAAACACAGCACTGAATAAATAGACGTACTTTTTCCTCTCTGCTAATAAAATTGGGAAATTAGGGCGTAAGTTCACTATTTACATTTAAGACTGTAGTGTATAACTTTGGAATATAAGTACAGCGCTAAACAAATTTATTAGACCACCACATACTAAAAATGAGAAAACAGAAATATTTTTCAAAATATAAATATCTTTCAAAAACTTGGTTAAAATAATGTTTATTTATTCGGCAAATATCAAACTGAATTCATGATTTTTTACTCAAATTAATCAAGCATAGATGAAACATTCAACCACTAAAACAAATGTTTCTGTTCTGCAATGCAAGTAAATAAATATAATTTGACATCTTAATCAAGAAATAATATACTATTTACTGTACTATTTTTTCAGTATTTTGTAAAACAAATTTGAAAATTCATGGATAACAATAATAATTCACTCACTCACTCACTCATTTTCTACCGCTTTATCCACTGAAGGTCGGGGCACTGGTGCCTAACTCTAGCTGATATAGGGCGAGATCACTGCACACAGGAAGTTATTTGTTTCATACCAAGACAGACAGAGGCAACAGCAACATTGTGTTAGTAAAGCAAGGCGGCTGTAAGCAGGTTGGAATGTGACTGAAAGCACTAAGAAGTGCCCATGAAAAGTTTCCAGAGTGAATTTACTGCTCAAAAAAAATAAACACGACTGTCCTTGGCCACTCCTGCACGGCCGGTGTATACACAAAAGTGCTCCCTGTACTTTTACCTTAGTGACAGATTTGAGTACTTCCTCTGTCATGTTAAAATAGAGGATCAAGAAATATGGTTGTAAAGCTGCAACGTTCTTTATAAGTGTTTTTTTTGTCTATTCATCCACAGCAAACTACGACATCAAGCCCAGAGTGAGCGGTTTGGATACAGAGAGGTCAGTCGTGGATTCATACTTAGCACAGTTGCAGGTCCAAATGAAACTAAAAACGTTCTTACACACGGTTGTTTCACTTGCAGGTAGTTTTAAAGGGCGATCCAAAAAAGTTGAATCTTCATGGGGTGAGAACATGATTTCTATAGTAAACACTGCACTTGCACACTACACATTTATGTCTGTACATGCACTGCAAAAAAAAAAAAAAAAAAAATAGTGACCCGTCTTAATTTCATCAAGTGAATGTATTCTTTTTTTTTTTTTCTCTCTCTCTCTCTCTCTCACATTAATGCAGCAGACATGTGCCGTGTGTTTGGAGGACTTCAAAGTGAAAGATGAGCTGGGAGTGTTGCCATGCCAACATGCTTTCCACAGGAGGTAAGAGCTCTTCTTTCCACTTTGCACCTGCCTGTTCTTGAAATGTAAATGGTTGAATAAAAAAACAAAATAAAATCATAAATTCATTCATTTTATGTTTAAATTCCAGAGAGAGTTGTAACCATGTCCCAGCATGCTTTGTGTGGTTTGCTGGTACAGGATGTTGTAGAGAAAATATAGAAAAAAAACCCACCAATAGAGAAATACTAATTTTTATGAAAAAACTATCAAACTAATCATGATATTAAGGTGATTCCAAATGCTAAGGGTATGTTTTGTGGTCAATGAATCCAATAATGTAGATAAGGGGGAAATGAGCTGCTTGGTGGAGGTCTGCGCTCTCTGAGTGCTTTTCTAGTTTTTTATTAGTTTACTTTAGTTTTACTAGTTAAAAATTTGTTTGACCATTCTAAGAAGTATGCTCTTCACCCAGTGTCATATTTTTATTGATCATATTTACAGTCTACTGTACATTAGAATCTTACATGCAAACAAATGATCAATCAACAGGAAGTCAGTTATTTATACTGTGTATAGCCAAAACTTACTACCAGGTGAATCCTGCTGCCAACTCTTTTACATTATTGCTGGTTTTACTTAAAGATATAGTCTGTAATTGGTTATTTGTTTAAATGATGTTCTGATAGCCATAAATAAATGTTGTGTAGAACAAATGAGATAAAATCAAGTGTTGACACAAGGAGTGTGTGCTAATGGTGTGTTTTCTGAGGGTGTAGCTTTGAGGAGAGAGCAGACAGGAGATGCTAGGGTGTATCGGTGGCACTGCATTTGTTCCTTATTTATTAATGGTTATTTCAAAAAGAAGAGGATTATAATGTTACATTTAAACCATTGTCAAATAAGTTCACACAATGCTGATTGAGCTTATGGGTTCCACACCACTCAATCTGCGTTTCTCTGTTTGGTGGCGTTCTGATTTCGTGTTAAGCATTCATGCGCTGCATGCAGGAAGTGATTTGTTTAATGTCAAGACAGATGGAGGCATCAGCAACATTGCGCTAGTAAAGCAAGACAGCTGCAAATGCAATAGGTCTGAGTATGATTAAAAACACAAAACCTTTCAGAAGTGAATTGTTCTGCTCAAAAGAAACAAAAGAAACCCACACTGCTGCTGTATACACAACGCTCCCTCAGTCAGGTCTGATAGTGTTGCTTGACAGAGCCTATTTTCAGATGAACGACATTCAGATTGACGACAACAACAACAACAACAAAAAAAAAAGCACCAAAAGTCACGCACTGCAGCTTTAAATCAATAATCACAAGAAAAACACAAATTTCAGTTTAACTTCTGTCAACTTCTGTTAATGTTCTCCTGTCCATGTTGTTCTGCACAGGTGTCTGGTAAAGTGGCTGGAGGTTCGCTGTGTCTGTCCCATGTGTAACAAACCCATAGCGGGTCCTCCTGAGCAGCACCACAGCATAGGGACACTGCTGGATGAACTGGTGTAACAACTCCCCACATGCTGACCAGGGTGGGACAAAGGAGTCCAGTCCAACCTGCTGGAAATAATGAGCGACCAAAGGGGAATGGGAAAATTGTTTTGCAGTTTAAAAACAAAACAAAACAAAAAACACAGCGAAACACCAATATGATGATATTCTGGGTAACCTAGTTACCATCCATGGGAAGACTAAAGGATGCTGTTGCATAGCAACCATCTCCGAGATGGCAACACGGTACCTTGTGGCGTCTGAGAGATTATCTCCAGCCACCCACACATCACTCCATCACTTTCCTTTCAACATCCCCCTCTTGTCCCAGCCCTTCACATCTTCTCCTGCTGCCTGGATTGAGGTTAATGGTACCACTGAAGTGGAGGAGACGCAGTTCCATTTAACGCAGCGATGTGGACAAATCAGTGTTAAGGGATGAAAGTTTGGGGTTGGATTATCCTCAGTGAGCCTGTCTGAGTGTCTGTATCTGATATACACTGATATAATATGATGTCAGTCGTGTCTGTAGTCATTGAAACAACAATTGGTCGCACAAGGAAGGAAGTGACACTGCTAACAAAACAGATCATTCTTAGAGCTCATAAAAATAACAATGATTTAATTAATGAAGGCCAGAAGAGAATAAATAATACTGTGAAGCTAAAGACAGTTAAACAGCTTCTAATTAAATAAAATGTGCTTTTATTTAAAAAAAACACTAAATAAGTCAGAAGGGAAAATGGTGGAAAAGGAAGATTTATGCCTAACCATACCTAAATTATTCATATTCCCTAGAAGAACCAGCTCAAGCTGTAGCAAATGTATCCATTTTTCTGTCACAGTGCAGCTGATACTGAGAGTAAAAATCCATGTGGGTGTCCACCTCTGCAGTAATACCATCTATTTTCTCCACACTGTACATGCTTCATTTGTTTTATTGTTTGTCGTTTTTTTTAATGCAGTGTTTTATGGTTCAGTCATATTTTATTGTGTTAATATAAATGGAAGGAACTTACTCATTGCATGTGGGTTTTTTTTAATAGAATGCTTTTTTTTCTTTTTTTTAATTGCAGAAAAGTTTCTTTGCCTCTGTCCATCAGAAATGTTTTAGACTAGGTGTGGTGACACTTTCATAAAAAAAGTATCAGAGATGCCGAAAGCTAAGGGAAGCAGAAGTACAGAGCTTCAGTGCACTGATGTGAATCCATCTGGTCTCCGAAGCATATAACTTTCACTTTCATACACAAAATCACTTTCGTACTCAAAATCTTCGAGGCATTATCTTCTGGTGATTCTGGTTTACATGCCTTGTTTTTAGTTTTTGCTATTTACAGTGGTTCAGAAAGCAAGACACTGCCGAAATCGAGCACAAAATTCAAAGTGCACACTGTCTAGTTGGCACTTAAGGCCAAACATACACTCAAACACACACACGTTTACGCAGCATTTGTAGTGAGGACACTCATAGACATAATGCGTTCCCTAGCCCCTTAACCTAACCTTAACCATCACAACTAAATAGCTAACCCTGACCCTAAAGCCAAGTCTTAACCCTGAAAAAACCCTTGTAAGGGGTAACAGAATGTGAAGACCAGCCAAAATGTCCTCACTTTCCCAAAATGTCCTCACTCCCTTAGGATTTTAAGTTTTTTGTCCTCACAAAGATACCCATACAAGAACACACACACACACAATTTAGTTTGATTAACATCTCTGTGCCAACAAAATGAAAAAAAATCATCTTTTTGCAAATGCTCACTATTATTGTGACCACATTCCACATTTTGTAATCTAAAAGATGTAAATAACTTGGAACAATAATAAATATGGTTGTCTGTTTTGTGCAGCATCTCTTGGTTTCTTAAATTTCTACTCATGTATGTGGCGCTACCATCAGGTGAACAAATGTGAATAAAATATACAGTAGAATGTAGGTATTTTTCAGTCTGGTTCTCCACCTTATGGGATCATGATGTGCAAAATGAAGACTCAAAGCAAATATTTAACTGGTTTTTGTACGAGGTTTTGTTCAGGGTCGTTTTCTTTTTTTCTTTTTTTTTTTTTTTATCAAAGTCATTTTTATCAAGTTCTACTTAGACCAAAGTATAACAGTAACATTTAAGAAAAAAATGCAGTGGATTAGATGATTGATTACACTGAGGGAAGACAAAGCCAAGCAAAGATATAGATTGACCACTGCTGACCATCTGTTATTCTATTCTATAACATTCTCTATAATTATTATATATTTTATTACTATAAACATTATTGTAAATTTCAATGTATTAATGCGATCACTGTGAAATATCAAGTAATTAACAAATACATATGATTATGAATCTTGGTCCTATTTATTCTTCTTCATCTTTCTACATGAATACAAACAATGTCTTAACAATGGATAGAGCAGGTTTGTTTTTTAATAATTAGTTAAGTATATAATTTTACTCTAAAAAATAAAAATATGAAATATTGAGTATGCATGAATTCATGTTTGAGGCGTTTACACTGAATACACTGGATGCACCTAATCTCCTTTTAAACATTTGGTGGAGTCAGAGCTCTGGAGCTGAATGGAAACAAGGAGCATCTGTATGCTGCCTCATTAAATGTGCAAGACCCAGTGCCGTTGGTGGGATCTGACTGGTACCTAGCTATTTCGCCTCAGCAGATTGCAGGTGGCATAGCATTGGAGTCTGAAGGGCCTTCCTTACCCCAGTTGCCTTTTAATTTAAGGTTAGGGGCAGAACGGAGCCTCAGAGGTCCTGAGACGGAATTCGAGCATTCATTGAAAGCAGATGGTGTGAGCTATGACCTGGGAGGAAGAAGAAGAAGACTGGGTCTGAGGGAGAAGTGCTGGGAAAGGTGGAGACTGAGTGGAGAAAGAATGGGAGAAGGAGGTCCTCAGCAGTCTGGTCCACTGCTGTGAGGCTCACTTCATCGCTCAGGTTTGACCAGCAGGAGAGCCGTTGCTCATCATATTTAGAAGAAATCAGCTTCTTACTTTTCTTACACTAACAAAAACACACGGGGCTATACCAGACCGAAAAGACACCTGCAAACCATTTTCTGACCTAAAACAGTGATAGAGCGTGTTTTATTGGATGGTGGAAAACTCATCATAACTTCCCTGAGATTCACAACAACTGGTAAGCATTGCTATATTCATATTTTATCGTACTGTTCTCACACAAAGAGTGTAAAATGTTCATGGTATTCTCATTATTGCATGTTCCAGCTCATGATGATACTGTAGTAGCACTTTGCTGCTTGCTGTAGTGCTCCACAGGGACGTAAGCAATATGAATGCATTTGCAGTACTTACTGATGAAAGGTCTTTAAATGAGGCTAAAGAAATGAGTGGTTACACCCATAGTTGAAATATTAAAGTTAAAGCTGTGAATGGATGTTTACGGCATCCAGAGTTCAAAATTAACAGACACTTTTAATTAAAAGTGCAGTTTGCTAAAGGTGGACTACTATTAAAAACAGTCTGCGTGGTGCGAGTGCATGTGGATGCAGACATGCAACGGACCATGTAACCAAGACACGTTCCCTCAATCCACACTAACACACACACACACACACAGAGAGAGAGAGAGAGAGCTTGGGTGGACTTGGAAACATAAGCAAGTCTTTCATGAGATCAGCCTCTACCTGAGCAATAAAGAGCCAACTGTGCTGTGAATAAACTGATGATGGCAACACACTCACATACACTCTCTCTTTCTCTCTCTCATGCACACACACACATATTCAGACAGGGTGGAGAGATACACAGAGAAATGCTTGTTTCTGTCACTTCCCACCTTCACCGCCGTGGCACTCAGGGTGAATATAACATCAGGTCATTTCTCTTTCTGTGCATTTTACAGCAGCAACGTGAAACCTGGCCAACAGTCCAACAGCGAGGAGACCCGGTCGAGAGCCATGGACTGGTAAATATGATGCTCTCAAAAAAAAAATGAGGCACATCAGGGCAACATTAACTCCTTGACTAACTGTGTTACACATTCTGTCTTGTGTCTTTCTGGAGTCTTTCTTGTGAGAACAAAGATGAACTGTTGCTGCTATTATTTCCACAGCAGCTTCATACACTAATATTAGATCTGTCTGTGCTTTCCAAATTTCAGATGATTAAGGTTGGAAAAATTGTTATATAGTTTTAAACAAAAATAATTGTGACTTCTATGAGAAGCCCTAGGTCGTGTTTAAAATATAACAAAAATATAATTAAAATTTGATTAAGACATCAGAGTTGTTCCCACAAAACAGATAATGTATGATTCAGTGAATCGGGTCAGTGGGAGGAAT
Organism: Brachirus orientalis; assembly: GCA_016785285.1. Lineage (NCBI taxonomy): Eukaryota > Metazoa > Chordata > Actinopteri > Pleuronectiformes > Soleidae > Brachirus > Brachirus orientalis. Next base: position 6,465,993 of record JAFBJR010000427.1, on the reverse strand, counting down.
TTTATTACCAACCTGCAAAACTAGATTATCATCCTTGGTACAGCGTGGTGACCAACCTGAGGGGTCAGTTGTCGCTAAAATAGGAGTCTGAAAACTCAAAAGATCTGGGGTCCAATCGTTACCCGGACAGGACATTAGGGTGATGGTCGAGAGAAACAAATTCTAAGAATATTTAGGGAAAAAAACAGGGTAAACCATATTAGCATAATAACCATGTTGGCATTTCACAGAATTTCAAATGAAAGTGTTAACTTTGATGTAGATGACTTACAATAACAATAATGTTTGCACATTTGGTTAACATTTAGTGCCCGGGCTGTGAGTTTGAAACCTCAGCCCTAAGGTGTCCCAGATTTCAGTGACTTTTTAATGAACTGCTGATTTTCTGTCATTCAAGACCCAGAGGATGAATAATTTATTTTTCTGACATATGGGTGATATTTGTGATTAAAGGTCAAACATATCTATGGACTGTGGCAATATTGAACCCCGATGCTGGTTAAAATTCAAATTTAATGCCTGAATGCAGGTTCAAAAAAGTCACAACCAAAATAAACAAAGGGCACAAGCATAATAGAAAAAGTAAAAACTTGAATAGACCCAAATCTCGCAGAGAGAGCACACGAAACATAGACAAGACAATCTAGCAAAGAGGAAGAGAAAAGCACAGAATATAAAGTGAACTAAGAAAACAAGAAACAGGTGTAACTGATAAAACACAGGTGAAGGTAATTTTAGAAACGAGCCACACCAGGAAGTCAGACAAATGGAAACAAGACACAAGCAAAAATACAAAATAAAACAGGAAGTTAAGTGAAAATTCACAGAGGGGAAATACTACAACATAAAACACCAATAAATTTAAGACAAAACCAAAACAGCATAATCCAATAGTCCAAACAATAACTAAAAGGCCACATAAATCGAAAACTGGAAATAAACCAAGGGTCAAGGTTCAAGCTGATGACATGCTGTGGTATATCCACACTGTGTTGTGGTTGTCATCTATTAAGAACTTGTTCAATAGTGGACTGTAGGTCAAAACCAGGATTATATTTTAAAGTTGTTAAACATGAAAACAACCACCACTTTAAAGTATAAACTTCTGTCATTGTAGGGAATTTCAACACCCTGGTGAGGATCTCTGAATTTAAAGTGAATTAAGAAACAAATAATTGGCCAGAAGCCCCGTGAAGATTACTGCCTGTGGACGTGACAGATGCAGACGACATGTGAAAACAAGCGGACTTCTTTTGGTTGCTGATCGCTTCTGTGGGTACATCTCCACATGACAGAAGCACAGAAACCTCAAGTGTTTAAATTTTCTTTTAAAAACAATCCACCATGTTTACCCGCTGGCTGCTGGCCCTGGCAGCCCGCATTGGCCTCATTGTGGTGGGCCTCTGCTGCTGTCTGTCTCTGTTGTACCTCCTGGCCTGTAAACATTTGTCTCACAGCAGCAAACAGCCTTTGCTTTGGTCTGGAGGGGGCACCAGCAAGGAGGGATACATGGCTTTGTTGCAGGAGAGGGAGGACTCTCACAGGCATTACATCAACAGCTTGACAAAGCAGATAGCCCAGCTGAAGGAGGCGCTAGAGGAGAGGACGCAGCAGCTCCAGGAGTCCCTGGATAAAGCAAAAACCAAAGGGATTCTGCCTCAGGGTCTGGAGAGTCTGCACAAAACTCCGACCCAGTCTGACCTGAAGGTATGAAAACAATTGGTGCATGGCACAGTCCCTGTTGATGGGAATTGTAAGACAGTTTGGGTGTGGTAGAAAACTGTTACATCATGTCTTCAAGGAATTCTTCCACTCCCAGCTGAACCAGGCAGAAGTAAACTCAGGTGTGAAGCTGACCAGCGAATATGCAGTAATTCCTTTTGAAACTTTAACTCTGTACAGGTGAGTGTGACAGTTTTTGATCTCAGACATTGAAAATAAGCAGTTTTGTTTTATTTTAATTTACTGCAAGAAAAGATGGTAAGGCTAACAAAGGTTTAGTATTTTCAAGTTTCCAAAAAAACTCCCACAGAACACCCCCCCCATAAATCAGATAAGCAACCACAAAAACGGAATCACGTATTAGTTCATGCAGGGCATGTATTCATATGCCCCAGACGTCATCTGTCTGCGGTCTATTGGTCACACTCCACTCATCCACTCACTCATCTTCTACCGTTTTATCCTCCACATGAGGGTTGCAGGGGTGCTGGTGCCAATCCCAGCCGACACAGGGCAAAAGGTGGGGGTTCACCCTGGACACTGCACCCTCATTCATTTCTTACTACACTAACGCTGACTTTGCTGCCACCTTTCTTGATAAGAATCTCACAAGAGTCCTACAAGTTGAAAATGTTATTCAATGTCTTGCTCGGGCTCACATGTGTTTGTGGGCTCCCAGCATTTGGAGCAGTTGATCAGTCAACTGGATCAGACTCAGTCCAGCACAACATGTAGAGGTTTTTACCCTCTTCAATGCCTCAGTCCACCAATCTTCTGTTAGGTTCATCCTCCCAGTTTGCTATAACTGAGGAAAATGTATCAGCAGTGAGATTATCTTCTTCTTCTGGGCTGCCTGTGTTTCCAGCAGCTTCTCCCACATGGTGAGTAATGGATCTGTTTCAGAACAAAATGATGGACCTGGAACTATCTGAAGAGATGAGAAGAGTCTGGGTAGTGCTTCTTAATTAAATATACAAAGCTATGAAAGTGGGCACAACGTATATGGCATAGAAATATGAAAGAACATATTTCTGATATCAAGTCTTCACTGATGCCATGCTGCCTCTCAGAGTGAGTTTGGTTGCTGTTATTGTTGTTTTTACATCTGTCAGGTTGTACCAGCTGGAGACGGGTCTGACCCGTCATCCTGAGGAGAGGCCTGTGAGGAAAGACCGCAGGGACGAGCTGATCAGCACAGTGGAAACAGCATTGCATGTTCTGAATGGACCTCAGCAACACACAGACAACGCCAGGCGGAAGCATACATTCTCGCCATCAGACTTTATTGAGGGTGAGAAATACCTACATTTAATTTCGACTTGGACAACTGGGAAAGACAAGTTGAGAGTGTCCAAATTTATATCATGGTTTTGTCTGTCTACATAGTTTGCTTCACTGAAATGATGATACTCTATCTCGACTGTTGTTATTATTATATTCCCAAAGACTACGTTATCACCTGTTTTTTTGTAATAAAAGCATAATTCAAACATTTTGATGCAATTTTCCGGGAATGGTTGTTGATCAAGGAAGAAAAAATTAGATTTTAACAATTGTTAACCTTGAGAAACAGGGGAGCCTTGGCTAAAGTTTGAGCTCTCTGAGTACTTTCTCTAGTCCAGGTTGCCAGTGTATTAATGTTGGTGATTTTCTATTCAATATTATGCATATTGTGTTAATGTTAACTATATTATGCATATACAGTAGTTTGTAAAAATAAAATAGGAACTAAACAAATGCTTAGCTGGAATGAACTTGCTTTTGTTGCAAAATGGAGTAAATGTACTGTTTTGGCATCATTTGTTTAGTTTTCTGATTCCCAAACAAACAAGCATTTCAAATTACTGTAGATATTTTACAAAATATTACCTCACTGTCACAGGTTTAACTCGTACAGAGAGGGACAGAGGGACCATTTACGATCTGATGTTTAAAGGCGACGGCCCGAAGGACTTCACGAAGCTCGTGCTCTTCAGGCCGTTTGGTCCTGTGATGAAGGTGAAGAGTGAGAGTGTGGACACGCGCAGAATGCTCATCAACATCATTGTGCCACTCTCCAAGAGGCTGGACACGTTTAGGCAGTTCATCAGTAATTTCAGGTATCATTTGAAAATGGATTAACACTGCTACACATTCCCTGCATAATCTGTGACTAGATTATTGATCTCAATCTTAAGAAATACATTTTGATATTAACTCGGGGTCGCGGGGGGGCACTGGTGCCTAATCCCAGCTGACATAGGGCATTACGTGGGGTACACCCTGGCCACGTAGACACAAACAACAGTTCACTCTCACATTCACATCAAAGGGCAATTCTGAGTGTCCAACTGGCCCCAAATCGTCATCTCCCTGCACACACAGGGAGAACATGCAAACTCTTGGAGACATCTCCTTATGCCACTTGGGATTGGCTCCAGCTCTCTGTGCATCCTCAAGGGGAGGATGAACAGTAGAAAAATGGATGGATGGATGGATGGATGGATGGATGGATGGATGGATGGATGGATGGAGGGAAATGGGCCTAACACTGACCTAGTCTCATGTTTTTGGTTCAGAGAAGTGTGCATCCACCAGGATGGCGGGGTTCATCTCACCATCGTCTACTTTGGGCAGAATCAGATAGACCAGGTGAAAGCTGTGCTGGACCAGACCACCAGGTAATGAAGTTAATTTACAGTTTAGGATGATGTAACATGCAACTGCTGTTATGATTTTATGTTACTGTGTTTTTAATGTTGGTGTTTTTTTTTAAATCTCTTTAAAACCTTTAAGAAAAAGGGTGTAATTACAACAATAATAGTCATTATTATTAATTCATAATAAGCACATTCTTCTCAGTGTTTTTTTTTTGTTTTGAGTTATGTTGCTCCCAGACAGACAAATGAAACAGACAATCGTGGTCCAAAGGAGGTTATAATAATGGACACGACGTCATGTAAGCTTCAACAATAAAATCTAACTGCAGAAACTTTCACTTGTTAAACGCAATCCTCCATTGTAGGAGTTATTTTTCACTAACCCTAACCCTTTCACTCTGATAAGAGATATTGCCTATTTGTTATTTGTGTGCATTACTGAAGCACCAGCTCACCCGTCGAACTGCACCGTAGAGATCATCCCACATCATGTCCTTCTTCTCTCCCTCAGAGAAACTCGGTTCAGGAGCTTCACACTGATTCAACTGAACGAGGAGTTTTCTCGTGGTCGAGGCTTAGAAGTAGGTGCCAGAGCGTGGAGGCGCAGCCAGAACGTCCTGCTTTTCTTTTGCGATGTTGACATCCACTTCACGGCTGACTTCTTAACCTCCTGTCGTCTCAACGCTGAGCCTGGTGAGTGAAGGAGAGAGAGTCTGAGTGGTTCAGTGGTTGAGTCAGTGAGAAGAAGAAGAAGAGGTGGTTTCACTCATAGTTCACTTACAGCATCGTCTGGCCAGTAGAATGCATTCACAAAAACAAGATAATAGTGTTGATATGCAACCCGACCTCGGATAAGCGGCAGAAAATGGATGGATGGATGGATGGATGTCCATTTATTTAGACAGATGAACAAGCCTAAACAGCCTGTTCAGACCAAGCAGTAACGTCCATCCTGAGTAACCTGAACATGTCCATATCCAAATTCAGATGTGAACAATCCCATTTAGTCATCAATGCGTCCTCAGATCTGATCACAAAAAACACATTTTTTCTCATTAGTTGCATGATAATCTGTCCTCACAGATTAGAGACCACTCATCTGACATTATCTGATCTGTGACACAATCAGCCCTCATACGATATTATATTTGCAGCCACCATCACAGTTGTAATAGTGATTGACAAACTGCATGTTCTACTGGTAAAACTTTTTCATATTTCAGCAGCTTGATTCACTTTACTTCACTCGCCTCTTTTTGTCTCTTTAGTCCATCACTCATAGTCACTCACACATATCCAGGCACACACGCATATTGACAGCAGACACATCTGTACAGTTCGGACTCATTTTCTTCCTAAAGTCGAGTACATCAATGTATATTTGACCAAAGGGCCAAAGATCTGATCGTATGTGGTCACAGAAGATGCATCCAGGACATATTTTAATGTGAGGTGTGAACGGTCCTTGTTAAGGCTGTCAACATGTGATCAGATCATTAGGGTTGGATGTTAACATCAGGCACACAGATAACCTGTCAGATAAGAAACTGAAGAAAATAAGATCAAATGTTGAGTTTTAACTGTTTTAATCTGCAGGTAAGAAAGTATACTACCCTGTACTCTTCAGTCAGTACAACCCATCCATTGTCTACAGTAACCAGACACAGCTTCCCTCTGTTCAACAGCAGCTGGTGGGTAAAAAAGAAAAATCAATAACATGCAAACAGCTGAATTAACTCTTCCATAAGGGGCTGATGTGTTGTTACTTTTTTTTAGGTGATAAGAAAGGAAACTGGATTCTGGAGAGACTTTGGGTTCGGCATGACATGCCAGTACCGTTCTGATTTCATCAATATAGGCAATTATTTAGCTTTTGTCATCATTCATTTACCCTGATTTCATAATGTGAAGAATTTATTGCAATTACAAGTTCCCATCTCACTCTACATGTCTGAATATTTCCTGGCAGGTGGTTTTGATCGTAGTATCAAAGGCTGGGGGTTGGAGGACGTGCACTTGTACAGGAAGTACCTTCACAGCAAGCTGATGGTGATTCGCGCTCCTTCTCGAGGCCTTTTCCACTTGTGGCATGAGAAGAAGTGTGCGGATGAGCTTCCTCCAGACAAGTACAAGATGTGCATGCAGACCAAAGCCATGAGTGAAGCCTCGCACGGCCAGCTGGGGGAGCTCTTCTTCAGACGAGAGCTCAAAGCTCATTTGGACTCAAAGAAAAGAGTGCTATGATTTTCATGAGAATTTAGAGAAGAGGAAGAGAACAGCGAATTACTCTGATTGTTTATATCACTGCATTGTTATTAAAAGCATGAATTATGTGACCTGTAGCACATCGGTCCCTTAAAACACTCAACAATTAAAACACTCACCCTTTTCAGTGAGTGTTTTAATTTAATGGAATGGCATTAAAGAGAACTATGGATTTATGATCTGCACATTTATTTTGTTCAGTGGTGTTTCAGTCGTGAGAATACAAGTCAAGTCAAGTCAGGTCAGCTTTATTTGTCAATTCTTCACATGTGCTAGACATACAAGGAATTGAAATTACGTTTCTTACTGTCCCGTAGACAAGACAGGACAACATTAAACAGTAAAAAGACAAATTAAAGTCAGGACATTAGACATTAAACATTAAAGTGCAGGGCAGACAATATGTAGTACTGTGAGGTATTTGTGTTCTTACTGTCCTGAGTGTAACAAATGTCACAGTAAGTGACATTTTGCCTGGCCACTACGATGACCTCAAATCAATAAATTAGCTAATAATAAATAAAAGCTAATAACCAATAGATGTGGAGTGGGGTAGGTAAAAAGGGAACACACAATAGGAGGATGAGCCTTGAGAGGTTTCCCAAGCTGGGACACATCAGACTGCAACACTCCTCTGGTGCTATGTGCAAATTCCATTTTTCAAACGTAAAAACAGGGGCCTTCTTTGCTGTCTTAACAATGAGTTCAAGAGCAAGACGGGCTTTTCATTTGTTTCTTCTTTGACATTTTTCCACAGACAAAGTACATGTGATGATGATGATGACAACAATTTAACAAATTACTGTCACACTTCCCTGAGTTCCTGATCATGGTAGGCACTATTTTTTACTGCACTTGACTTTGGGAAAGTGAACACATGCACAGGGTAGTTCTACATTTTCTACACTGAAACTATTTTTGCTTCATAACGTGAGTAAATTCATTTACACTATAGTAGTTTAAGTCACTGGAGTATCCGTTTTCTGAAACGGTGTACTCTGCATTACATGAGGTTGATTGTTCTGATGTCGATGTTGCACAGGTCATATGTCATGTAAGACACCTGAGTATTTTTTCAGTGATCTTGCCTAAAAATATTTTAAAGTAAAGAATACCATTACTTAATAATAAAAAAGAGCCTTAACCCCAGTGGGTGCTCCATCCTATTACAAAAAATACCAAAATATGTCATTAGAATTTAATTGGTTAATTGTAATGGAGCTTTCAGACAAATATATATATATTATTGTAATTAAGTGATTGATCTGGTCTAACTAACAGTTTCATCAGAGTTAATCATTAATAGTTGAGTGGGGGGTCACAAAAAACATCCAGGCCAATTGTTTCCTCAATTTCTTTTTAGGTTAAGTCAGCAGATCTTTTTCTAGGGTGTTACTGTGACTGGTCAGCTGACACTGGAGTGTTTTGCAAGTTTGGTTTGCTGAAGTATTGTTTTCTCTCGACAACATGAGACAATAGTATAAATCTTTTGGGCTGTATCACTCAAGAAATACATGTATATACTGTATATATATATACAGTACTGTGTGTATATATATATATATATATATATATATATACACACAGTACTGTGTAAAAATAATAGGGCTTTTGTTTACATGTCTGTCAAATTCTGTGACCTTTGGCATTTGAATGATGTGATTGAAAGTCTTACATATTAGCAGGCTTTCAGTCAGTTGACCTCATACAACATGTGTATGTAATGCTCATGATTGTCTTGAGTGACATTAAATTGTAGAGCAAACATGGGTTTCCACTCCAGGTTTAAGACAACCAGGGTCGTGCTGTTGTTCAAGTGTAAGGGAAGGTCAGAATACTGTAAATATAGTATATATAAATTGATCGACAAATAATTATTTTCTGCTATATGGTCATTATAACATTGCTGAAAAACAGTTACTCTTCATTTCCTTAAAGTGTTAATCTACGGAACATGGTTGTCACAGGGATAAGGAGGTCACTTTAGGGCTGACATTATTCAGGTCACATGGGGAAGCTTTGTGCGAAAATGCAAATGTGTGAGTACCAAAAAAAAAAAAAAAAAGGCACAGAATGTGGAACCAAGAGAAAAAGTCTTTGCTCCACTTCTCTGTCTGGTGGCATCGATTTTCCAGAACTTGTGTTAATCTACAGTACATTCACGATGAAACTTTGTGGAGCTCTGATCCTGTTCATGACTGTGTCTACAGGTAAGTACAGCTTAGCTGAGTCATGTCCTTTGACAATTTACCTTGGAGTGAGAAATTTGAAGAACCCGAGACTGCTGACATTTCTTTCATCATGATTTGTCTCATGTCATATCTGAAACAAACAACAGCAAACAGTAAGAAACACATTATACCTTGTTTGTTTGAATCTTGTAAAACCCACAGTGGGAACAAATTGTTTTCTTTATTCCACAATGGTAATATTCACTGCAACAATTACTTTAAACTCTGTAGTGTATTATTGCTAAATACTTTTTTGTTGAACAAATACATAATACATTGTTTTTTTAAACAAAGACAGCAATATAAACAATACAACCAGGTATAGTAAAAGCAAACATAAAACACTAAGATAAATGAATAAAAGAATGACTACACATACACAAAATAATATTGTGTAAAAAAAAATCTAAATATCTGCATTGTTTTACAAAAGAGGAAGTAAGTACTGTATGGCTGATTCAGCTGGTTCATTTTCACAAGGCAGATAAAAATACCCAAGCAATATGTACACAAAAACGATGCATCATCTGTAAGTTTAATTTCCCTCTTTTCATGTTCTCCTTCTGGTATTTTCAAGTAAATGTAGGGACAAATGATCATGTAAAATACAGACAGACAAACCAAAAATGATGAGACTTGGGTTATATAGTGTATGTTCTGTTTCTGCACAGCGTGTGGATTAAGATGCTACACGTGCACCGCCACCGAGCCAAAATCCTGCACAGACACCAAATCTTGTCCAGTCATCTTTAACCGTTGTTTCTCACTGAAGGTAGACGGTAAGTTTTACCGTCACAATGTTTCTGTTGCTAAAAATCCCAGACTCACAAAAACAATCATGAAACAGCTGATGTGATATTGCACGTACATCAAGAGTTTTCCCACTGTGCTTTGCAGGTTACGATATGATTACCAAGGGCTGCCAATCCAGCATAGCATGTGTAGGTGCTATGGCTTGCTGTGAAGGGGACTTGTGCAACAAAACTACTGTGACTGCTCCCAGCGTCATCCTAGCCCTGGTGTCCTCAGTCATCTTCACATTGTTACTTTGAGGCCCTGGAGAAACGACAGCTGAGAGTATTTGGTTATTTCTATGCTGCACTTTTGCCTGAATGAATTTGTTAAACTCTAAGAATAAACAGCTTTTGAATATCAACAACTAGGAAGTGATGTTCTCTTGTACCTGCAACAACTTATGTGTTGGAATTACAGCAGACAATTTAACACAATATGCCTGGTAATTAAACTTATCTGGTGACCTAATTTTCAGAAAAGATGGGATGCTTTTATAAAATACAATAAAAAATTACATGGAAAGAAACTTACAAACCTAATTGTATTTTTCAAATAAATATAAAAGGGACAGTTTGCAACAGTGCAAAGGTTCCACAATCAGTAGGTGTAACTGGTAAAGGATGAGGGAAGGGATGGGTGAAAACTGCTGCTGAATGTGTATGAACATGAACAACACTTACCACAGTTGACTGCGCATCAAGAAATTCAACCTGTATGTGTATTACACAAAGAGGAGGGCATTTATCAGTTTTGTGCCACACCGTTGCTGCGGTCTCTTGGCCTAAACTCTGCTGAGATGAACTGAAAAAAGATGGAGACATTTTCAAGTTCAAGCTGGTTTTGAGGAAAAAACTGATTTCAGATTCTGTCTCAAAGATGAAAAACAAACAGACACCAACCGTTATCATCTCTGGACAGGAAGCAACTTTGTGGTGCACTGAGCTTGTTTATCCTTTCTACAGGTCTATGTTTTATGCACTTTTAGAATTCCAGAAAATTATATACATGTACAGTATTGTGCATAAGTCTTAGGCCATCATTAGACTTATTGTTTTAGCAATGCTATAATGACCATCCTGTACAATTATTTCTCAGTCTCTTTATTGGAACACATCCTGAAAATATGGAGAAACACATATGCAGTTAAAAAATACCATTTTTTTTCAGAAACAACAAAAATGCTTCGATAATATCAAATATTTAGTGTGACCTACATTTCCACTTGAACAATAACACAACCATGGCTCTTTAAAACCTGGAATGGAACCCTAATGTTATTGGTAAAACCTGTGTTTCTCCTACTATTTCATGCCAACAAATAGCTGCTGTGAAAAAGGTCTATTATACCTGGTTTGCTCAAGACATGTTGGAGCATTACATACACATGTTGCACAAGTTAAACAGGTTGATCATATAGTGTAAGACTGACTTTTAGTCACATCTTTAAAATCTAAACGCCAATGATCACAAAATTGACATAAAAACAACAAGGCTGGTGGCGGCCTTAGACTTATGCACAGTACTGTATATTAACATTCAAAAGTTTTATAAAACTGAAATCCTTTTGCATGAGAATTTTGATGACGCGCTGTATCATTTCTGGGCCCGCTGCTGACTTATCAATGAACAGCTTTAAAAATTTGGCAATTGGCACACGTGTCCTGTGCCTTAAGAACAGTAAAAGCACTCTTTATCACAACACTGCCACCCAGTGGACGCATATTAACATACAGTTTACTGTGTCAGCCTGTTATTTGCTGGGGATAGAGAGAGTGACCTTCAAGAGACGAAAACAACCCCAAAGAGACACAACAATCACACAACAATCACACAACACTCACTCACTCACTCATTTTCTACCACTTTATCCACTAAGGGTCGCGGGGGGGACTGGTGCCCAACTCCAGCTGACATAGGGCGAGAGGCAGGGTACACCCTGGACAGGTCAACACAACAATTAAAAAGACAAAATAACAATAAAATTGTCATAAAAGGGACAAAGAAAGAAAAATCTCCTTTACAGTAAATGGTTATTTGAGAAGTTTTCACCATTGTGTTTGTTGCCAAGTAACTATCAAGTTCTCTTCAGCCGGTAACCCATCTGTCATCTACCCAACCAGACACTGACACCCTCTGTTCAACAGCAGCTGGTGGGTGAAAATAACAACCACCACCACAACAAAAACGTACAAACAACTGAATTACCTTCAGTTTAAGAGGCCGATGTGTGGCTGCTCTCTTTGACCAAAGATTATCAGGAAGGAAACTGAGAGACGTTGGGTTTGGCATGATATGCCAGTGCAGGCCTGATTTCATAATGGATAAGCTTGTGACATCAGTAACATCATAGTAAGAAGGACTAAATGCAAGTTACTGTAACTTCATCCAGAAAAAATCCAGTAAAATGAACTGAACTTAACATGTACATTACAGTACAGTAACAATATGGTAATAGTATAGTAATAAGTTTGAAATAGGGAAGAAATATTATGGTGAAACCAACATGTTGATATAGTTTTTTTTCCATTTAACTAAGGTAACAAAAAACAGATAATTCGACAAATTTGACTGAGAGGACCCAAACAAAAAAGGTAAATCAATAATGAAAAACCAAAAGTCAAACAGAACTCACTGAGGTGCAAGCGAGTAGAAAGCCAGACGGCATTCAGGAAGAGCACGTCTTATCCTATCGATTATCTGATCGAATGTGAGACAGTGGTCATTCAGCTGACCTCGAGCTCCAACCCGTCAGGAACATGTTACAGAATTACAGAACAGGGCTGGCCCAAGCCTTTAGGTGGTCCAAAGCAGAATTTTAGTTGGGGCCCCTTCTCCACCACCACGGAGTAGCCTGTGCTTGACTCTTATTGACACAAATGTGACATTGTAAATTGCATTTACTCCATACCAGTGTCACTTTTGTTTAGAGTGGAATAAAAACACAAAAGTGGCCTCGTCTACATTAATCTACAGTTTTGTATTGAAAGTGAAGCACTAAGTGTGGCGATGCTGAACCTTTTTAAGATTGTTATGAAATATGGTCTTTCCTTATTTATTTATTTTACAAATAATTTTACCTGGGTAAATAAGTTCCTGCTAATAAAAAAAAATCCTGGAAATGTTGGTGGAAATGGGGCTAATAATAAGACATTTCACAGAATTTCAAAGTAGTGTTGGTTTTATACATATATAGTACAAATACATGTACTATAAGTAAAAATGACACTAAACAACATGGACCTTTGTTCTAAATATCATGAAAACACTCATAATAGATGATGTGCCGCTTTTATGACGACAGAACATCCTCTCCTGATACTGAAGTGCTCTAATTATCCAAGACTGACTGACTGGGAGGAGGAGAAGCTGTGAATCAGCCCACAACTCACACAAGAGTCAAGTAGGGACATGATTGGCCCGAACTCCAATTACCACTTCCTGTCTTGTGCTGCATTAATGGCACCTCGAAAATTCAACACACAGGATGTGCGATCCTGACATGAAATGTTTTGCAAACATTTTTTTTTTAATTCACTTGAGGAAATAGACTCAGACACCTAAGTTTAACTTACAGGCAAACAATGTATTATATTGGGAGTATCATTTAGTTTCTTCTAATATTTTACCTACTCATGTTACAGCAAATCGAGCAAAATATTTTGTGGAGGTGTGTTGATCATACTGTGCATCCCTTAAATAAACTATTTAATGTGTGGTTCGTATTAACGTATTTTATCGTTGTCTGTTTCCACACAGCTTCCGTTAATATTATAAATGGATTAGTCGATTGAGCTATCAATTCATTTATTTATTTAAGTGGATGGACTGCTATAACAACTGAATTTAATTCATGGGGTTCAATTATGGATATTTATTTATACTAACTAACTAACTAACTAACTAACTAACTAACTAACTAACTAACTAACTAACTAACTAACTAACTAACTAACTAACTAACTAACTATTTCTTTCATCAGCTGCCTCCTGTGCAGGGGTCATTGTTCCCAGCTGCCCCTGAAGGCAGCATGACTCACAGCGGTGGGGAGTTGCTCAGTCCGCTTCACAGACAGACACTGAGATGTCTCATCCCGGGACAGGACGGTGTGATTAGCGGATGAATTCCTGCGGCGTTATGATGGTTTGCGACGAGTTAAAATGGTGAGAGGCTCTTAACGTCTGTGTTGGTGTTAGACTAGAGTTAGTTTTTTAGTCCGTGTTTTTGACTCGGTGTATTCGATTTGTTTTTAAAAACCAACCCCTGGTAGTTTTTAGCTCCTCGGACAGTTCCCGGAGTTGGTGTTAGGACAATGACGCTGGTGTGTTTTCATTTTGTGCCGGAATAGCGAGACGTTCTCGACAGAAAGACTGCGTCTCGTCTCGCCTAAAACCAGCCGGGACACTCGGGACAAACGGGACAGGACATTTTTTACACAGTCGCTCTCCAGAAGAAGACGGCGCAACATGTTTGAAGCCTCGGGAATCCCTCTCATCCTGCTGGACTTTACCTGCCTCCTCCTCGGTATGGAAACCTAATCCACCCTCTAGTTAATCCGTCTAAAGGCGCATTACACTTTATTACCACACTCACGTTATTCTGAGAGTCACTGTCCCACTGTTTCACGTCACCTTTTTTTCACAGACATGAAAAGGGGCACATTTCCTAATATGTGTTAAATGTATAATACACGGGGTGAAAATCACAGCTTACCTCACGCTGCAATACGTGATACATACCAGTAATATCAAGATACAACAATTCTGTGATAATTAATATATTGTAAGACAATCACCGCATGCAAATGAAGAGATTGCACTAAAGACTATATAAAATTATCCCATAATTCTGAAAAATGTCATATTTAAAACCTATGAGTTTGCAGTTTAACGGCACAAAATTCATACTCTAACACAAAACAGTATCTTAAAAACATAAGTCTGCATCCAAATTAAGTACATTGTATTATATACAATGTACAAAGAATATAAATAATTAATAAAATTATATAAAGCTAGAGTTGAGCAGGATTATTGCATCTGGAACAACACACTTTTTTTTCTCCTGTTGAATTTTAGTTTTCTGCAATTCTGGACCATGGGACAGATTTCAAACGCAGAGTGAAGGTGGTTTGATATACTGTATGATATATCGAAATCAGTCAAGTTCTTTTTTTTTTTTTTTGCATTAAACGTCATCAGGAGAAGAAGAAGAAGACGGAAAAAAGGGCAACTAAGTCCCTTCCTGTGTGTGTGTGTGTGTGTGTGTTTTTTCCAAGCTAAGTTGTATTTTTAGCTCACTGTTTGGAATGTAACCATAGCACAGATGCATGCTGCAGCAGGACTGTGAAATAATTTCAGACAGTGTTGCAGTGACACTGAAGTCAACATAATTCACCAAATCTCTAAACCACAGAAAACTGTATACCAGTCTTCACAAATTGTTTTGGAGCTGGCAGCAACAGTCTACTCAGCATCATCTCTATTTACAGTCCTCCTTGTCATCCTTGTGTTCTGTAAACACTGTTGTTTATGTGCTGCTGCTGCTGCTGCTGTTGCTATCATGGTCGCATACTCCTAAACTCTACTGCTATGTATTTTACAGATTCACAGACCAAATATATAGTTGATGTTAATGCAATATCTGCTGTATAGATTCATAAGCTCATATCTACATAGTTACACTAACTATTTTTGAATTAAAGGTTTAAATGGAAAATAGGATTTTTGTTATAGGGTTGTAATAGACAATTCTGAGACAATTCAACATGAAGAGAAGGCATATTTAATGATGAAATACCTACAATTGATCTACAAGAAAGAAAGAATGAAACACTAATATAAATAATATATCACTGTTACCATGTCTTCTGCTTATCCTCCCATAATTATTGGTGTTTATCTCAGTCTGACTCATCAAGTCAAGGTAATTCTGAACGATTAACAGTTCAGTTGCATCAGCACAAACCACTGATGTCATTCCAACATTTATTTTTCTTAACGAGTGAAAGAAGATACAGTCAGTGTAATGTGGACCGCTGTAGGATTTAACAAAAAGCCCTTGACTAAAGTCTGTGACTCATGTTGCCACCAGTTCTACTCGGAGGAATGCCCAGCAATGCATTGCTGACCTGAGTTTAGCCAACAGTCACGTTTCTCATCTTCACAACAGTCAGAAAAGCTGCAGATAAAACAAAAATTGAAGTAAAGAATGAGCAACCAAAACAAGTCAGTGCAGGTTGTTTGTGGTTTTAATTTGATTCCTGTACAAATGAACCTCGGGACCAGCATCTCCTCAGCATATTGCACCATCATATTTCACATATCTTAATAAATTGAAGTAAATTATATTACTTTGACTGATTATGGTGACGGCCTGTATAAGAGTGCCTCAGCTAAATGTCTCCAGCCCTTGGATTCTGTCTATCACATATGTGCCTATATGTGCCTTGTGTTTCGTAACAGGTTGTGAACTACAGTATATCTGAGATCTGACTGGCCTTCGTTGAATGTACGCAGAGCAGATATACGATATCTTTCTACAAAGAACAACAAGCCATTACGCCTTACTCTCCAGCGACATCTTTCATTTGACTGTTCCGCATGTTCAGACTGTCCAGACAGTTGCTGCTCGGAATACGCTCTAGTCTGAACACAGAGGACAAAACTCATTTCATTTGAAGCTTTTCGCTCAGTCTTAAATGACAGACAACGGAAATCACCTGATCAGTGCCTGTGTTCTTAAACTTGCTACTGCACTCTCAACTCTTACATGTTTATGTGCTACTGACCTCTTGACCAGGTCACCATTGTAAATCTTGATCTCAATCTCAATGAGTCCTTTACCTGGTTAATTAAAGATTAAATAAAAGCAAATAAAATACACTAAATATCCAGAATGACTTGCATATCATGCCCCACTGAGTTCTCGTGCTTGTTTTCTGAAATATTGTTGTGCAGTAATTCAAACCCTCAAGTGTTTAATTCACTTGTGTGACTTTTTTTTGCCCTTGAACACAATGAATTTTTCCTTGCAGCTAAATAAAACACACTATAACCAATTATGAAAAACCCTGTCCATTCTCAACATGCCCTATGTCTAAATCATAACATTAGGAGCATTGTGTAAAAGCAGAAACTAGGACGGGCTCATTGGCCGTCTTCATATGCTGTGTAGTGCTTGTATAACATGATGAGCGTTTGCGTGACGTGAGAGGGCAGACGAGCTGAAATCTGTCACTGAGGTCAAAGTTATAGTCATTAACTGCCTCTTCTTTCACTTGAACAGTTGGACTTCCATTTTTCATCCTCACCCCTCAACACAGTCCTTTCAAACGGGGTTTCTACTGTAACGATGAGTCCATCAGATACCCTCTTAAAGAGGACACCATATCCTACCAGCTGCTGGGAGGAGTCATGATCCCCTTCACACTCATTATTGTAAGTCAACAGCAGGTTAAATGTCTTGGTTTTCATCCTAAATTTGATCATGGTGTGTGATCATGGTCTGTTCCTGTTGCAGATCGTCTGTGGGGAGTGCCTTTCCGTTTACTTATCTCACATCAAGAAACAGTCTTCAGGGACCAAGTATGTGGCGTGTGTTTACAAAGCCGTTGGGAGCTATGTTTTTGGAGCTGCTGCTAGCCAATCTCTGACAGACATAGCTAAATACTCCATCGGTCGTCTGCGGCCAAACTTTTTGGCTGTGTGTAAACCAGCCTGGGATCGCATTAACTGCAAAACTGGTGGATACGTTGAGAATTTCACCTGCACTGGAGACAGTTTTCTGGTTGACGAGGCCAGGTAAGGGTCCTTGACATGAATGACTAAGAAAAACAACAATTTCCTTGAACTAAAACATAAAATGATTAGCATTGTGGATAAGCATCTCACTCAGAGGAGACAGATAAAATTAATTTCAAACATGGACTGAAGTCCATCATAAACATCATGCATATGCTACAATATGGAAAATGCACAAGTTACCATATAAACGATCTATAATATTGACTAAGTGTGTGACCATGATTTAAATCAGGGGTGGGCAAACTTTTTGATTCGTGGGCCACAGTGGGTTCTAAAACTTGACAGAGGGGCCGGACCAGGAGCAGGCGATATCTTCATCGTTTAATTCCACACGGCGAGTCACTGTCCGGCATGATAAACTGATTTTTTTCAAATTTGTCTTTGCTCTCCGGGCACAAAATACTTGCTGTCTCCGCCATACATTCTTTTAAAAAGTCGCCTTCAGACAGAGGTTTGCTGGCCTTTGCTATTTTGAATGAAAACATAAAACTGGCCTTGGTACTCGACTCTTGGATGGCAGTTTGCCGGTGGAAAAAAAATCTTGTTGAGCCTGTAAATTAGCTGCCAACTTCTGAGCAGCAGCTTCCCGTTCTTTTGTTGACAGCTTGCTAGCATAGTTAGCGTGCTTTGTGGCAAAGTGACGGCTAATATTGTACTCTTTAAAAACCGCCACAGTTTCTTGGCCTATCAGGCAAACAGCAGAAAAAAGTCAATGTATCTAGAGTGCGCCATCTTGTGGGAAAATAAAACATTAACAAGGTTTATTCATTTAATTTTTTCAAGTTCGGCGGGCCGGATTAAAACGTTTAACGGGCCGCATATGGCCCCCAGGCCGTAGTTTGCCCACGCCTGATTTAAATGGACCCATATTTTGAAACTCTTAAAAATGGTTATGATGTGTAACATGAATGCATGTCTTGTTTAATAAGATTAATGAGATTTTTTTCATGTTGTATCTTCTTTTTTTTAATAGACTTTCCTTCTACTCTGGCCACTCATCATTCTCTATGTACTGCATGCTATTCCTTGTAGTAAGTACATTATCTCTTACAATTACACTTTATTGCCCTAATGTCACTTAAATTTTCAAGTACAGATTTTTTATCAGACAATATAATTTTTATACCTGGGTGATGATTTTCTTTTGTCTCTAATATTTATTCTTTTTATCCCTTTGACTACCACAGCTTTACATTCAAGCCAGACTGAAGTCAGACTGGGCGAGGCTTTTTCGTCCCACTGTCCAGTTCTTCCTAACTACAACTGCTGTGTATGTGGGTCTGTCCCGAGTGTCTGACTACAAGCATCACTGGAGCGATGTGTTCGCTGGCCTCCTGCAAGGAGGTTTAGTGGCTATTTTCACAGTAGGTTTCACTGGAAAAATCTATTAGCTCATGGGAAACAAAGACCATATATTTATTTTGTTGTAAAGGTCAAGTCAGTTGTAGCTTCACGGTCGAAAAAATAATCTTTCCGTGTCTCACTGTCTAATAACCAGTACATTTACAATAAGTTAGAAACACTATTGTCTTTATTATTGTACGACTAAAACTGGACATTTAAAAGACATGTAAACATGTTAACCAGATGGAAATTGTACTTAACCAACATTCTGAAAGTTGGATTAACATACCAGATAATGTGATTGGGAGTCAAATTCCTACTGCATGTCCAGTCGAACTCGAGCTGGCTGACTCCATCTTTGACCCGGAATTTGTAGAAAAAGCAACTACAGAGAAGAAGAAGAAGAAGAATGTTAAATACAGATTTTTGAACTCTGTCAAGCTTAAAGAAATAAATATTTTGAAGTTAATGGATTTTAGAAAGACACAAAATGGTGCCTGATATGCTAATGAGTAGCTGCATCATTTGTGGCATAATACAGTATGTCAAATGGGAAATGCTTATTATAATTATTATACTAAGAAGCAGAAAGGGGGTATATGGCCATCCAATTAAGTGGATTTGGACGCATTTCATTTAATAAATCAATTCCACACTTGTGCTTGTATACTGGAAAAGGACTGTGGTCCAATTAAATGGCTTCAACAATAGCTTGAATTAACTATACATGGAAATATACTGAGTGTTTATACTTTAAATTATACACAAATAATTGATACTATGTGAAGTTTACACTGTGAAATATTTAAATCGAGGGCCTAATATTGAAACAAAGACTGTTGCTGTCTTTGCTGTCTGTTCTGCTGCAGGTCTACTGCGTGTCCAACTTCTTTGAGCAGCCAGTGGATGCTGTGGTGTCACAGGAGGAAGAGGCCTCGCCCACTGGTTTACCTGAAAACCCTTCCAGTTTGAACCACTATGGTAGCACTGACTGAATCTAAGGCCCTTGTGTCCATGTATAGGGCCTGCACCGTACAGCATACAGTATAGCTTGGAATTACCAGAGAGGGCCTAAACACACCAATGAGTATCTGCAAGTCTCCGACCACTGGCTGTTTCAATGCATTGTTTTCATGTAGCCAGTTCTGTAGTCTGCAGGTTTTACCTGTTAACTTTGGTGTGGTGGCTAAACTTAAGATGCACACATAAGTGTTATACATAAGACAGTAATTGCACTTTATTGAGCTATAAAGACACAGAGGATTTTGGCTGAATCCAACATAATATATTACGGAGTGACGCGACAAAATACAGTGCAGCCTGTGGGTAAACCATAGAGGAAAATTGCTTTTTACAGTACACACTTGTTTGAAATGTGGTTTTTTTTTAGTTTATGTTGGTCCGATGTTGCCATCTTGAATGAATGAAATTCCTTTTGCCCAGAATATAATGAGAGTCTGTGTGCGTGCATACTGCAAGCAGGCTTGTAGAGTGCCTGGCACCTGTGAATAAGAAAACCTGGACTGTACTTCAGCTTAAAATGGAGCAGAACGTATTTTTATTTTTTTTGCCTTAGTCAGAATGCTGCTACCTGCTGTTATATCCCTTACCTGGTTTTATTTCATTGTAATGAATAGATAATGCAGTGAATTCATTTTTGTTTTGTACTATTTTTATGGGCTTTAATGTGTTTCTGTCCACACAGGAGCTTTAAACACTATCTGTGCCATGAGAAATATGTTTGACCAATAAAGAGCTACATTTTGCTGTTTTGATACATAGGATTGTGTGTTTTGTGTGAAAAAAATAAAAGGCTATAGATTAATATAATGTGAGTGAATGGGGAAAATGAAAGGGGTAGACTTATTAGTGATGGTTAAACAGCTGGTGGGTGTTTTTCTCGTAAATGCAAGGACTGCAGAGGCAGGTGCTGACAGAGGGAAGACAAACCACGAGCTGTGATTCAGAAACCAAACTGTCTCACAAATGCAGAGCTGAAAGTGATAATAACAGATAACACACTGAATGTTGCAGGGAATTGACCTCAAGAGCCACAATCATGCAAATGCAAGGACACCTATTTTGACATATCAGTGGAAAAAAGATGCTTGTCTGTTATTCTAGTGGTTTTGCAGACATGTAATGGGTCAGCACAACTCACCCACTCACTCATCTTCTGCCTCTTGCAAACCAAGGTCTTCTTGCTGCAAAGGCAAGAGTGCCAACCACTACACCACCCGTGTGGCCCCTGGTCAGCACCAGTCAGCACTTAAACAAAGTCACCACCACACAAGGACGTCAGCCGATCCTTCAACAAGAAAGTTCTGCTTTAATTATTAGTGACTGAGAAAATGAGCAACATATATCATATTACTGTAATATATACAGTTGTGCTGATACATTTACATACCCTGGCAGAATTTGTGATTTGGCCAGTTTTCAGAGAACATGAATGATACTACAAATACATTTCTCTTTCCCATTGTTAGTGGTTGGGTGACGCTATTTATCATCAAACAATGGTGTTTGCTCTTTTTAAATCATAATGTCAACACATTATGATTTAAAACATTCTCTGCGATGGTAAAGCTGCTCATTCGTCTTAGCAAAAAGCCTCCAGTTCCTGTAAATTCTTGGGTGTCTTGTGTAAATTGCACATTGGAGATCTCCATAAAGTGGCTCAATGATACTGAAGTCAGGACATTGAGATGGCTACTCCAGAACCTTCATTTTTTTCTGCTGTAGGCAATGACAGGTCAACTTGACCTTGTGTTTTGGTCGTGTTGGAACATACAGGTACATCCCACATGCAGAGTGCAAATGTCCCTCCTATATTTTTTGATGACATGCTGTATTCATCAATTTGGGCCAAGTTCCCCGTGTCTTTGTAGCTCACACATCCCGAGAACATCAGCGATCCAGATCCATGTTTCACAGTAGGAATGGTGCACTTTTCATTATAGGCCTTGTTGACTCCTCCCGTCATGTAGCGTTTATGACTGTGGCCATAAAGTTCAATATTGGTCTCATCAGTTAAAATAACTTTGTTCCAGAAGTCTTGGGGCTTGTCTTGTGCAGTTTGCCATATTGTAAGCCACACCACTTTTGATCAGGGTCCTGTAGAATGTGAGCTGAAGTTATTTGTGGGTTTTTTTACTGAACAATTGTCCTGGCAGTTTGGCTGAAAGTTTTGTTGGTTTACATGACCGTGGCTTGGTTTCAACTGAATACCTAAATTTTCACTTCTTCGTCAGAGTTTGAACACAGAGTTTGAACTCTCCCGATTGGCATTCTCAATTCCTTGTATATCTTTTTATATCCTTTTCCTGTTTTATAAAGTTCAACTACCTTCACCTGCACACCTTTTGAAAAAGGGAGAGTTGAAACTTTACTTTGACTGGTCACTGAACACAGATGCAGCAGCGTGCACATGCTCACACAGTATATCACTGACAGCTAGACAGTTTGGCTGGCTCTGCTGCTGCAGTCCAATCTAAAAGAAGTATCTCAGAAAGAACATGGCCATTTTACCAATCTTTGCTTCCCCCATAGTTTCCTCATTCTCTGGACACAAATACTGTCCTACATAGGACATTAAGCATGTAATTTCTTGGAATGTGTTGTTAGAAATTGGAAATTCACCCATTTAAAGTTCCTATTGTCCTTCTCGTGACAAACCATTGGTCAGCCTATTAAGAAAATGTGATTTAGCAGCATAACAGCACTTAAAGGTTCAAATTGAAGATTCAGTGCACAATGCTGTCAAGTTCCAACTTCTGTTTATCTTTTGGTGTGGTCTTTTGATCTGTTGCACCAACCACCCAATAACACAGCTTGTAGCACTTCATCACAGGGGATGCCAGCAGATTGAGCACAGAAATACTGAACTATACTGAAACTAAACCTCACTACCCCTCTCAAAAGCATCTCAACCAAAAACAAAAAAAAGGTCTGCGGTAGAAAGATGTTGACAACAGACATGCCAATGTGGATACTTTTCTCAGAATAGGAGGTGGCAGCCAAAGTTAATTAACACTTTTTGTATATGATGTTTTTACACTCTGAGCATGTGATAATTCTCTACAGCTAGTTTCGACACCTGTTGCTGAAATACAAAAAGTGGTCAAATAGGTTCAGTCTATTTGTAAATGTGATGAAAAGCTGTCTTTCTGGCTGGCAAAGACACATGGACAAATATTTCTTGTGCAAACGGCATTATGATTTTAGCCACTGCTCCATGATTCAGTAATTTTGGTTTTGGAGTGTTTCTTACATTATTTCCTGCTGTTTGCCACACTTCCCATATGTTATCACTGTGTCTTTTCATACAAATAAAAAAAAATAGTCTGTTGAATCAGTGGACAACTGTTCTAATGTGCTCTTGTAATGTCTGAAATGGGACCTATCTTAACGTCTGCTGCTCCACACAAGCTCTCTCTTGTTGTCACGTTGCCCTCGACAATAGCTCTAATTGAGAGCAGCACCACTCACTCTCTTCTCACATGTCTCACTTTATCTTGCCAAGCAGTGATGTTGCTGGAGAAACAAGTGACTAGTGAGCGTGGAGCATGCAGTGACAGCTTCTGGAGCATTATCCCTGGTTGTTTTGCTTTAGACTATTATATAACACATAATAGTTGTAATGTAAATACAGTGTAATGTAAATAACATTATACTGGAATCTGTCTGGCTACTCATAAACCTGTGAAGAAATGAGTTTTGCCATTGGGGAAAATGACTCACAGATAAATGGTCTAAAACTCCACTTACGAGAGAGCAGAAACCGTTTTTTTTTTTGTTTTTTTTTAAATGGAGAAATCCGGAAAGAGGCAATGGACTTGAGCAATAGCCGTCTGTTTTTTTTTTTCTGTTTTGGATGACCTGATAAAAAGAGAAGTAGAATAGACTAATGGACCTCACAAAGAGGAAATGTATATGCACAGTTTAATATGTATTATATCCTCTGTGGAAAATAAAAAGGTAAGGTGAGTCATCTCTCAGCTGGAAGGCCAATTGTTCAATTCCCAACTGCTACTCTACAGTACATGCCAGTGTGAATGGCTGAATACAAAAGTGTAGTGTAAAGTAGCTTTGACTGTGTGCAATATGAAGAAAAAGACCTTTTCCCTACTGTGACTGGCAATTACAACTGTAACTTAAAGCAGTAACTTCCATACAATTGTTTGAGGTTCGGTTTCAACCTCACATAATTAAGGTAAGGTTAAAGTTCAGAGGCTGCCTGGTGTCACCGTTGAGGACCTTTTATATGTGGTAAACTTTTAAGCATTAGCAGATCAGTTTGTAGTGACAGGGCGTTTTCTTTCAAATGTCCTTCAGCATGATCTGACTTTTTGTATATTGATGCCAATACTTAAAATTTATTTTTATTACAACATAATTGAATGCTTAATTTTTACTTGTAATTTTATAACAAGATATATATCAAGAGATCAGAGTACTAAAGATGAAAATGGGCAGACCACTGCCAAATGGAATGGTCACCAGTTCAAATCCTAGGAAGGGATAAAAACTGGGGTGCCCCTGAGCAAGGCACCCAATCCCCCATTGCAGGTACAAATAAGTGCTGTCCACTGCCCCTGTGCCCAGCATGTATGTGTAACAAAGATGGCTTACTAAATGCAGGAATCAAATTCACTATCACTAGCACTGGTGTGTGTGTGCAAAACTAATGCTAACTTTTGCATTAAAATGACATTTAGCAGAGCAGCTCAGTTGTCTTTGTGGGATATATGGCCACCTAGTGGAAAGTAATGATATAGCAGCTGCACAAAATCTCTCAACTACAGATACAGTATATGCCATCCAAGTGTCAACTCACAGACTCACAAGATAAACACTTTGTGCCACACTGCTTCCCCTCCCAGAGTCCTGTATGTCAACCAAAGTAATTTGTGGGTTTTTCTTTGCATCCCCAACAATTATTCTGGCCTTTGGGCTGAATTTTTTTTGGTCTACCTGGCTGTGGCTTGGTTTCAACAGAATCCCTAATTTTGCACTTCTTACTTTTGAGTTTGAACATCACCGATGGCATTCGCAAATTCTTGGATATCTTTTTTTATAATTTTGGTTTTGTGAAGTTCAACTACCTTTTTAATTACCTTTTGATAATTATTTTTGCTTTCCCCATAGTTCAGAATCCAGTAACGTCAGTGTAACAAATCCTGCCAGGGTATTTAAATTTATGAACACAAATGTAATGTACTTCCTCTCACGTCTCAAACAAGACATAGGGACATGAAATAGATTTGATTTGCGAGTCACAGAATTTATTATAGTATCAAACATTTTATCACATCGTTTCAACCATATGTGAGGAACCAGGTCCACACTTGTCTCTTTACAGTCTCTAATGACCAGTACTGAACAGCTACTTGTATGTTAATCCAATTAATTCACACTCAAAACTCAGTTCACTTAGATGACACTTGAAGTGTAATGTTATACATGTTAACATGGTATTTTGGTACAATCAAACACACAATTGATGTGTTTAAATAAATAGATGTTGCATTTATCCTTCTCAAATGATGCTGAGCCACTGCTGAAAAGTGTTCCGAGGGTACCAACCCAAACGTTACACCTACTGCACTTAAGTGAACAACCAGGAGAATTCTACAGCACAATAGGGTTGTAAAATTTTATTTGAAGAAATCTGTACATGGAGGTTTTGGCCTTCAGTGTGTTTACATATATAAGCATGAGGACGACAAAGACAGGGTGCTCACTGAAGAACAGGAAGTGCTAGCCATTACTCAAAGCTGGACAGGAAGTTCAGTACAATCTGCTTCAGTTTAGCATCTGATTCCTCTGAGATCTTGCCGTCAGCCCTGAAACATGGACAATTGTTTTAATTAATCTATTCTTTTGGAAAAATAATTTAAAAAAAAACAAAAATCAAAACTATACACATCTAATCTTTTTGTCCAACTATAAGAAACATTCAAACATTAGAGCAAAGAATGCCTTACCTGATTGCACCAAGCAGATCCTGTTGCTGGCTGAGGATGTGCTGCAGGAAGGCCTTCTCAAACTTTGTAATCTTGCTAGGCTCCATCTTGTCCAGGTGACCTCTGACACCAGCATAGATGACTGCTACCTGCTCCTCAATGGCCATGGGAGCTTGAAGTAAACTCAGAGTTTAGTGGTCTAATTGTGAGAAATGCAATACCAGAAATTTGACTGTACAATTAATCAAGAAATAAACACCCCCCCCCATAATACTCACAGTACTGTCCTTGCTTCAGCAGCTCAGTGAGCCGGACTCCCCTGTTCAGAAGCTGCTGGGTGGCAGCATCGAGGTCAGAACCGAACTGGGCGAAGGCAGCCACCTCACGGTACTGAGCAAGCTCCAGCTTCATGGTACCAGCCACCTATGGCAGAGGGTGTGGATTTGTTTACTGCAGCCCACTAGTAAGTTAATTGTATTTCACATGATATTTCTAAGCTAGAGATTACCTGCTTCATGGCTCTAGTCTGGGCAGCAGATCCTACTCTGGACACAGACAGACCAACGTTGATAGCTGGGCGGATTCCCTTATAGAATAACTCGGTCTCCAAGAAAATCTGCAGCAAACAGGTTTAGACGGAAATTAAAGTGGTATAATAAGAACACTTAATAGACGAAGGTCACAAACAAGAACAGCTGAAATCAAGACCAACCTGTCCATCTGTAATAGAGATGACATTGGTGGGGATGTAAGCAGACACATCACCAGCTTGGGTCTCGATGACGGGGAGAGCAGTTAGGGAGCCGCCACCAAAGTTGTCGTTCATCTTGGCAGCTCTCTCCAGCAGACGGGAGTGCAGGTAGAACACATCACCGGGGTAGGCTTCACGACCAGGGGGACGACGCAGCAGCAGGGACATCTGACGGTAGGCAACGGCCTGAGGAGGCGAAAAAGAACATTTACCAAGAGTGTGGGATTAAAGTCTCTTTCAATACAGATATACAAAGATATTTTCCAACTTCTGTTAACTGTATTTATTAAAATGTTTAAATACAGTTTTTGACAGTTGTCTCAGCCTCACCTGCTTGGACAGATCATCATAGATGATGAGGGCATGCTTGCCATTGTCTCTGAAATATTCTCCCATGGAGCAGCCAGAGTATGGGGCCAGGTACTGCAGTGGGGCAGCATCAGAGGCAGTGGCAGAGACCACGATGGTGTACTTCATGGCATCAGCATCAGTCAGCCTCTTCACCAGCTGAGCAACAGTGGACCTCTTCTGTCCGATGGCGACGTAGATACAGTACAGCTTCTTCTTCTCATCAGTTCCATCGTTGAAGCGCTTCTGGTTGATGATTGTATCAATGGCAATGGCAGTTTTGCTAGAGGGGAAGTTGTTGAATCATTTAAAAATATACTCATAATTTTGAAAAGCTTAAGTTCTCTCTGGTTTGTAAGTATGAGCTTAAACAGTGTAAAACATTTCTCTAATTTAGAGCCTTTACCCAGTCTGCCTGTCACCAATGATCAGCTCACGCTGGCCTCTACCAATGGGCACCAGGCTGTCCACAGCTTTGATTCCAGTCTGCATTGGCTCCCTCACAGATATACGGGGAATGATACCAGGGGCCTTCAGGCCCACACGCCTACGGGTCTTGGAGCCAAGAGGACCCTGAGAAAAATACCCACGTGTATTTTAATGAGCCATTAGAGGGTCAGTTCAGCTATTCTTCAAGAACCAGTTCAGACAAATTGTGAAGCTATTAAAACACAGAGAATGGTGTGCCAACAAAAAGATGAGGGAAATTTTTCCCCCTTCCATGGTAAAGTTAATAAAGTGGATAACAACCTAATAAATAAGAAAAAAATTCATCAGATGTTATCTTTTAAATATCATAATTTGTTTAAAATATAGAAGAACAAATCTCAAATAACCTTTCCATCAATAGCATTTCCCAGAGCATCCACCACACGGCCAAGCAGCTCCTCGCCAACAGGAACATCCACAATGGCACCAGTCCTCTTCACAATGTCGCCCTCCTTGATCAGCTTGTCATTACCGAATACTACAACACCAACGTTGTCAGGCTCCAAGTTCAGAGACATACCCTGGAGAAATAATATTAATAATAAATGAATAAATAAGAATAGTTTGCAAGGTAGAAGTTACTACTTTAACAAAACATATCTAAACTCATGAGTAATTCAGGTTTGTGCTGTATTTAACCTCAACTTTAGCCATACCTTAAGACCAGACGAGAATTCCACCATCTCTTCTGCCTGGACATTCCTGAGCCCATAGACCCTGGCAATACCATCACCAATAGACAGCACACGTCCCGTCTCCTCCAGGTCTGCAGAGGTGTCAGCCCCCATGATCTTTTCCTCCAGGATGGAGGACACCTCAGCTGTGCCTGTGAAAGTGGACATGGATTAAAATTAAGCCTTCTTAAAGAACACATTACAAATGACAAATTACTCAAAACAAGTTGGTATTAATTTTACTAAAAATTTTAAAAATTAATTTGGCATCGGTGCAAACAAACGTAAAACTGCCTGCTGACTACAGTTGCAATCACGTTTAAGGTTTGCAGTGAGCAGTGGTTTGATGTCTGACACTACAAAAGTGAACCAGATGAGACTGAGCCATATTTAAAAGCATCTCTTCTAGAGGAGCAGCATTGGAATTTTTTTTTTTTTTTTTTAAATTATAACCAACCATTAATGCAGAATCAATTAAAATTATTAGACAACATAGGAGGATAAGAGTTTGGGCTGGATTAGTTACTTGACAAATCAATTATTAGTCAATTACTTAATTAATTGTCAAATATTTTGATAATCAATTTCAGTGTTTAATTAAAACACGTTTACTGACTTTCAGCTTCTTGAATGTAAATATTATCTTGTTTCTTTGCTCCATATAAGAAATCATTAAACTTTGAATCATTTTGGTTCGCTGCAGCCCTAATAAGAATGCAATATGATTTTTCAGTCTTAATCGGTTTATTTAAGGTCACTTCATATTTACATTAAGTTTTAGCTTCTATATATTGACCAAGTAAACAAAGTGATGATAGGCATTTCTAAAATGTTTCATGCATTGCAAAGAAAAAAAAAACAAGGTTAACTGTTAATGCGTAATTAAAAATGGACATCTACATTAAACAATTGCAAAACACACTTGTCAAAACTAAACATAATTTAGTCACAATTATCTACATGATTTTCTTTAATAGTAACATAAAGATCCATGTTAGATATTTTTTTTACAGAATAACTGCAGCACTGATGTGCTGAGTGTTCCTAACACACTAGCATATTTGAGTATAGTGAGTAAAGTTACAGGGATTAAGAAGAGCTGTGTGACAATTATGAATGTATCCAAAAAGGTCTGACAGCATTTATCAAGAAAACCTCTAGAAACAAAGTTAGATCTTTAAACTTTGTCAGTGACATTGAGGAGCTGGACACAGTTGAAGGATGTCCGCCCTGGGGTCTCACCTGTCTTCTGCAGCCATGGTCTATGTGTGTGGAGGTGGTTGACCCCAACACAAGCGGCCGGTACAGTCTTGGATACCTGCGTTCAACGTCAGATGAATTTCATTAAACAATTACTGCATCAAAAAACACACTTCGGCCATTACGACAATATCGAGTGTACGTTTTAAATGTTGGACTGGTGAGAAAGAGCTGACATGCGCTGTCAGGCTTTCTGACCTTCAAAGCATGGCTGAATGAGCTGCTAGCACAGAGCTACCGTTATTAGCACGCGTGCTAAGCTTAACGTAGGTCGATGCCGCTTAATAAAGACAACGAAAGCAAACACAATGACATTAACAACTGAAAAATTACTAGCACCATAATACCGACGATAATGACTAGTACCGTCAAGGGCTGCATTCACCAATGGTTGACGGCTTGGCTAACTAGCGGCCTGCAGCGTTAACAATACCCTTCACGCCCACAAGGTTCACACCGACATTTAATCGTGCTGCTGCATCCGCCACACCGTATATGTGTGTGAGTTATTTGATTGAATACTCACAAACCCAGCCCTTCTCGGCAGGGTCCTGGCCAAAGCTGCTGCAACTCTCACGGATAGCATGTTGTCGGGTTGCTAGTGACCTGTCCTCCACTGCCGCCTGTGAGCGAATGTAATGGCTGAATGAACTCTTCTTCTATTTATGTCACTGGTGATACATTCTCTGCTTGACGGCTCAACTCTGCCACCTGTTGACAGGAAGACGACACTGGCCGCCAGATGTATACCCAACTGCCAGTATTTTCTGCTAGTCAAACACTACTACAATTATATTTCTATTTCTACTACTACTACTAGTTTTAGTAGTAGTTTCAACATTAACTAGTAGACACTTGATCTTTTAGCTGTAGTGAATTAAGTTTCTGATGTAGATATGACAACTAAATTGTATCTATACAATTTAGAAACTTCAATCAACATTTCTACTTTTTATTTGCAACTATTGTAATGTATTTTACATTTCAAAGACAAATGGCACCCCACTGGCCAGAATAGATACTCAGTAGCCCCTTATTTGGGATTACGACCCCTGATCCAAAGCATTTTTGAAACATTTATACAATTTTAATTAATCAGTCACCTCATTAGTTTTCACTGAGTGAAACTCAGTGGCGTGCACATTTGGACATTTGGAAGGGCAGGGGTGAACATTAAAAACCTACTCTGCACCAGTGGGGCAGGCACCACTATCATTTCCATGACCATGGTGAATTTAGTTTCATGTCAGATATTCGCTGAATGGTGCCAACAAATGGACAGATGCGCACTCACGTGCTCTTAATACTGGGTTTCACTTAGGGACCATCCATAAGTTACTGTGCATAATTACTGCATTCCTCCCCTCTTGCTTCCCCCAAATCAGTGCAGAATGCTTTGGCTACATGAGCTTAATCAGACACACCTCAATTTACTGGGGTTTCCTGCCTCTTTTTTTAATATATCAAACAAAAAACATTGGTTTTCTATCAATAGCTTCCACATCAAGTGACACTTTTCTATCTCTTCAAGTTTTAATCAACATATCAAACAAAAAAAAAAATATATATTTTTTTTCAATAGCTTCACATGAAGTGACCTTAGCACCCCAAATCAATGCAGAATTCTTTGGCTACATGGGACTAGTCCCAATGTTGTTTGTTTGATATAATAAGAAAAAAATTTAGAGCCAGGAATACCAAATAAATTGAGGTGATTAGTCCCATGTAGTCAAAGCATTTTCACTGAGAAAAAGTGAAAGAATTAAAGGCACCATTCAGCAAACATCTGAATATCCAACACAAAACTAACTTCACCGCGGTGTATAGGCATCCTTCCCAGCACAGCATGACTTTCTACCATATGTTCGATACAGCACTGAATATCATTCCTCCAAGGTCACCCTTTGGGACACTGTCATGCAAGGCCAGTAGGGAACATCATAACGGCACCCTCTTTGATTGGAAGGACACCTTCCCATAAGAAATTAAGTTGCAAGTGCATCTATGAGGCACTACATCACTTTTCTCCACTAGAAAGACACTCCTTTAGACACACTAAATTAATATTTTGCTTTAGAGGCCACACATGAATGGCAGCCAGTGGGGCACTTCCTCATGTTTTACCACTTTAGATTATACCTTTGTTTGCATCTTGGGACTCAAGATGGCATTTTAGCGTGCAGTGTTTTTGTCTATTAGAGCAATAATGCACGCAACTGCTGAAAAGGATATGTATTTTACACTGGTTTTCACTTCAAATATTTCAAAGTAGAGATAAACAACTCTTAAGGTGCACTTCGCCTCTTTCACTTAAAAAGGTGCCGAATAAAATTACTGAGGGCTTCCTTTCCTTACTCGAAAAAGCAGTATTTCCAATGTATAAATGTCATTCAATGTCATTCCAATTGCTAGAGGTGACAAACGCTGCAACATCGCCCCCTTGTGTCCAACACCTCGAATGACATGTCTGCTTTGCTCCACGACAGCCAGGCGAGTCAGACAGTCGATGCGTACGGTCGGTTTGCCTGTGGCGCTCGTAACCAGCCGCCTGAATGTAGATCCGCATGGGCTACTACTACTCTCTCTCTCCGGATAACCCAGCGGAATCATAAGATACGGATCCCAGGATGGTGTTAGTGCATGTCGGATATCTGGTTCTTCCCGTATTCGGCTCAGTAAGAAACAGAGGTACTGTACTGATTCATATTCACGTCGATGCCCGAAACATGTGCCCTGTTTATCTTCATTTTCACTGCAGCTGTTGGCTAGCTAGCTTGGGCTTAGCCGTCGGGTTAGCTCGCGTTAGCTAGTTTTTAAAACCAACGACCGAGTTAACCGCAAACGCGGCTCTTTCCGCCCCGTTTTATTTAGATGAACGTAAACCACCGAACAAAGCAAATTTCCGGGTGTAGTCGCGTCTAATTAAAACACCGCCGCCGCCGCTGTTTGATAGAAGCTAACTGGCTGCTCGGCTCAGTCTATGTCTTGGATTGTAAACGATCCTCACAAAGGACCCACACGAACGGACACGCGGTTAAACCCGCGCCCCCCGCACAGTCGATATTGACTTAAGATGCATTTTATTTGTGCGATTTCGTAAGTTGCATTGCGATGCATTGTTATTCACCCCAACCCCCCTCCAGTCAGGCTATATCCCGTGTATGCGCTGCGAAAAATACCGCAAAATAGACGTAGCCATCCCAGCCAGTCAGCTTATATGAGCACGGATGATGTCATTTGAAGATCATCCGCTTCTGCTGGTCGTCGTGTTTTCTACTAATTATTATTATCCGTGTCAGTTGGGCCAATGATAATCGATACACGGTCATTTGCCCCGGGAGCGCGTGCATTTCCGAGCCCATCGACGCTTGCCTAATTCTCTTTTCATTTTCTAATTGGCAATTCAGCAGCTGTTTGTCTGAAGCTGCCAGCTGAATTGCAAGTAGAACTGTGTGCGGTCACAGCTAAACAATGATAAAGCTACAGTGTAACAATAATATCACAACAGTGGCATCAGTGATTTCATTGTGCTTTTATTTCTGTTCTTATTTCCCTGTTTTCATAGTATGGAGGCTGGCTCTACATTCTGCATTTATCAGATCTTTGTCGTCCCCCCATTGTGTAGCTAATGATCATCTGCTGCTGTGTGGTGTGGCGTGGCCTCTGCCTGTTCTCTGCATTTAGCTGTATTGTGAATCCCTTCTTCATTTCCTCTTTCCATCAGAAGACGACATTGGTATTAAAAAAGCACTCCCCCTCCCAAGATGTATTCAACCATAGACTTTTCCATGTCAAGCTAAAACAATAGCTAACACCTAGAACATAGCACCTTTTTGTCATTTTTTCTGTCAAATTGCTGTAGCACTGAGTTAACATTTTAGCTCCTTTTTTTTAAAGATATCAGTTGAATATCATTGTGTACCTCCCATCCAGTCTTGATAGACAACATGCTGTAAATTCCTGTAAAGTGGATACATTTTGCATGATCTCAAATACTGCACTGCATCATTGAACACCAGAATTCGGCTCATCCTCCTCCTCTTCACACAAGGTGCAATGTACGTGACTAAAATGACCTATGATTTTTGAAAAAGAAGGAAAAAAAAAAAACAACCAAGCAAGTGTGCACATTGAAGCCACACGAATGGCATTTTTATTGTTAAACTCAGCATTGCAGCATATGTTGCAATGTGATCTTTTAATGTGAACTGAAGGTACACTGCACCTGCACACAACAACCTGCCATAACTGTCTCCATTTTTGTGTAATCCCTTTTGTTCCCTTTGCAAATTTCAAGCTTTGAATCACACTGAATTGTCAGGGTCGTTTGCCATTTAATGGGCAAATGAAAATAAACATTGAAGTAATCAAAACATGCTCACTGGTGGTTCATCACTTCCCTATTTTCCCCCACTAACATAAGGCCAAAATGCTATCCATTTCACAGGGATGCCTATTTTCCTGCACTGCTAAAGAGATCCTCTATTAGTAATAACGTCTTTTATTGTTTGGTTGTGGTCTCTCTTTACCTTTTGTTCTGGTAATAGTACTTTCAATGCATGGTCACATTTATGATTCATAATTTTTGTTTTTTTGTTTTTCTACGTTGACTAGTGAAAAATCCAATGTAATCTTTCTGTAGTAAAGATGTACCCTGCTGTACTGGAATCATGTGCTGTAGCCAACACGTCTGCTCATTGGATGCCGCTTTTGTTCTTTTTAACCCTATATGGAGCATGGTGGGCCTTGCCTTCAGTCTATGTTGTTTATTTTTGTTGCATGGAATTATACTATGATTACAAACACAACAGGGGAAAAATACACAAATTTCACATATACTAATATTTTTCAATAAAGAATATAGTGTTTTTCCTAACCTTCAGTGTGCTTCTTGCTGATTTCCATTTATTGTCCTCCCTCTCCCTTGTCCCTACCTGCCCCCTCTCCACCCCCCACCCACCTCCTCTCCTGCTGTGACAAAGATAGACGATTTCCACGCTTCCTCCATCACAAGGCCTGAATGAGTCTATCTGCTGTCGTTCATGGTGAACGTTTTCACTGAGATGCTTGAAAACGCAGTGTGCTACTTAAAGTCTAGACTTGAGCCTTTGACCCATGGCAGCAAGGTCATCTGTTGTCTGCCCGGCTACACTGACGACCTCTTAAGATGAAAGTACTGCTGGAAAGCCATACTGCTTGTCTATTGTGGGTGTGTTTGAAAAAAAATCATACTGCCTTTCTCAAGCGTACTCCTAGTAAATGCAATGTAGATTTTGCCAATTTCCACATGATTTTTCTTTTTTTTTTTAACATTTTCCACTATTTACACCATAATTTGTCATTTATTTTGCTCGGCCAGAGCAAATTAAACTCAAACTGTACAGGAAATTTTGCATCACCAGTAAGAACTGCACAATGCTAATGTCTAAACTGGCAGATTGTTCTTCTCGTTAATTTTCTGCCAAATGGAGATAATGAAACACAGTACTTGGAGTCCCTGCTTCACTGCAGGCTTGCTATGGTTTTTTTAATCTCAGGTTTCCTCAAAGTTCTCTAATCAAAGCTAAATTTGTTACTGCAGTGTCTCAGTCCTGAGATCTAAAAAGTCTTTCAGCCAAAGTACAATATTGATACCATATTGTGCCACTCCACACTAGTTTGTCTTTTACTCTGTTAATTCTCGACAGCAGTCTTTTCAGCACAGTTGCCAAATAGTTGTGGTTGGGGGGAGTAAAGCATTCAAGCTATTTCCTCTATACTTCTGAATGTTCAGATGGGAGAAAAACTTGTAGAGCTATAGTGTATATGTAAGGCACAAAGAAACAGGAGTTAGGTTAAATACCTACATAATCTCTGGCCACTTTATTAGGCACCTCATGAAGAGGCACCAGGTGTGGTTTGCTGCTATAACACATCTGCTTCCAGGTCCAACGTGCTCAGAGATGGTCTTTTGCATATTTTGGTTGTATGCGGTTAGTTCAAAGTCCCATAAATCACTTTTCTTCCCCATTCTAATGCTTGGTTTGAACTTCAGCAGGGCGCTTTGACCATGTCTACAAGCCCAAATGCTTTAATCTGCTGCCATGTTATTGGCTGATTAGATATTTGTGTCAACAAGTAATTGAAAAGGTGTACCTCATAAAGTCGCTGGTGGGGATATTAAATTAACTTTCAGTTTGAACGTTAAAGGAACTGTCTAGACAGAAACTTGGCACCCAAAAAGTAATTTACAGTATATCTTACAGACAGTCTGGTACTTCTGTTTACTTGCATGAGTGCACTGACCTTCTGTCAGCTGCTGCATTTTAACCGAGAACTGAGTTGTGCCGAAGACAATATACTGGTAGATTTCATCTGCTCTGTTAATCAGAAGACCAGGAGTCAATCCAGGGGTTGGAAAAGCAATAAAAGAATTGAAAGCTCATGCTTTGTGTGCTGGACTGCAAATGGTTGTCATGTTCATGGTACTTGTGGTAACCATCAT
The DNA here is from genome assembly GCA_016785285.1 of Brachirus orientalis. Taxonomy (NCBI): domain Eukaryota; kingdom Metazoa; phylum Chordata; class Actinopteri; order Pleuronectiformes; family Soleidae; genus Brachirus; species Brachirus orientalis. Next base: position 6,430,220 of record JAFBJR010000427.1, on the reverse strand, counting down.
TTTCCCACCCCCCCACAGAAGTATTTTTCACCCTAGGTAAGAGGTAGGGCTTCATTAACATGCTATATCACACACACTGACATCACATTTCACCCACAATTAATTCCATCTACTCTCTCCAAACGAGGGCTTGACAACTTCTCCTTATCCTCCACAGGATCCCATTTCAACCGGCAACAGCAGCAACAGCAGCAGCACAGCCATGCTACCTCTTGCCGGCACTTCCAGTTAGGTCCTCAGGCCCCGCTGCCCATGGACTTCCCCATGCCCCACCCAGGGCAGCCACAGTCAGGCATTAACCCCCACCTGGCGCCTCCTGGCCACCAGCATGGCCCCCCGCTCCACCCACCCCTCAATCCTATACCTGCTCCCCAGTTCCCGGACATCCCTGCCCCTCCCTTCCTACCTCAGGCATTACACCAGCAATACCTCCTCCAGCAGCAGATCCTCGAGGCCCAGCACCGACACATCCTGCCACCCTCCAGGTATCCACACAGGTTTACTATCAAAGTTGCAGTGGACCCATGTTCAGTATGTTTTCCAATGCCTGGTTATGTGTCTCAGTAGGCGCACCCCAGAGAGAGTTCCTCACCAGCCCCACAGATTACGGCCTGGTTACGAGTTTGCTCCGCCTCTCCATGTCCCCCCTCAGCCTGTGGTGCAACAGCCCCGCTACCTGGCTGAGGGTACAGACTGGTAAGCGACATACCTCTAATTATACAAGTGCAACAGCATGCTTATGACTAGGACATTGTTGTTCAGCAACTCCAGATTTCCTATGAATAGAATGTAAATAAAGTCATATTTTCATGCCTTGAAATAATTGGAATAAAATGTATATACTTGTCATCATGCTTTGGTTTGACTACACCATCACCATATTCATTTTGTTTAATATACATTTGGAGAATGGTTTAAAGCAAACCAACTCTTAAGAGAAACCAAAACTGAAAAGAGGTTGACCAATGACGGATTTACTATGATCATTGCTGATACCAATCTTAGAAATCAGTGCTGCTGATGGCCAATATAAGATGCTGATATTGTTTGGCCATTAAATTAAGCTGATTTTATTTTTTAAAAATCTAATAAAATGACAGTTTAATAAAAACAAACAATATACAAAACTACATAACAAATGCTAATAATGGGCCGATGCAGATTATTAGAAAGTGGCAAATAATTGGGCTGATTAATCAGAAAATGAAACTATAAAAAATTTTGATTATAGTCCAAAATGCTTCTGTATACCACAGAGCCTTTTCAGAAGCATCTCTGTGGTAAAAATGCCACAATAATACGGTGGCTATAAAGGGATACTTTGCTCTTTAGAAATCCACTGTCATCAAAAGGCCATTTGACAAAAACACAGTAAAAAGTGACATTTCTGTGTTCTTTTTTTCATTTCTGTCCAGGGATCTAAGTGTAGATGCTGGACTGCCCCCTCACCAGTATCACATCCATCCACTGCCACAGCACTATCAGCACTACTTGTCCTCTCCTAGGATGCACCACTTCCCTCGAAACAATGCCTCAACACAAGTGGTGAGCCACCCCTGCATCATAATCACCTTGGTGAACTCTCAGTGATTCTCCCCTGGTTTCCTGAGATTAATCTCAGTACCCTACCACCAGGGATGACCGGCGTTCCGGTAGTTTCTTTTTTTCTCCCCTCCTCCTGATTACTGCTGCAGAGCTGACTCTAGCTTTTATCTGTCATCTCCCAGGTTGTCCATGAGATCAGAAACTACCCATATCCCCAGCTGCATTTGCTAGCTCTGCAGAGTCTCAACCCCTCCCGCCACGCGTCTGCCGTGAGAGAGAGCTATGAGGTTTGTGCCGCCACTTTCCCTCTCTCCTCTCTCTCTCTTTCCTTAGCAGACACACACACAGTCGGCACTAATTTATCACATTTTTCTTAGTGACCAATGTGCAGGACAGGCTTGAGTGTGTAACTGATTGTCTTGCTTACAGTAACTCTGGGTTGCAGATGCCTCAGACTGTCCTGCTGCCTTGCATCTTGTGATATTACTTTTCATTTGATTAAGATGCTGTTGTTATTTTCCTAAGAGGCAGGTTTTACTGGTAATCATTGCAGGTATTAACTAACATACATGTTGACCTATTGTCATGTTTTTTTCCTCTATAGGAGCTTCTGCAGCTTGAGGACAGACTAGGCAGCGTCAATCGAGGAGCGGTACAAACTACCATAGAGAGATTCACTTTCCCCCATAAATACAAAAAGGTAAGGTTGTTTCTCACTATACCTTCTAGCTCAGTGGTGGATTTATTTTATGTGGAACAATGAAGAAGAAGAAGCACTGGGCTATAAAAAGTGAATCAAAATGGTTGATGTTTGAATGTTGAAAGTTAGTTGAGTCAAGAGGATCAAAGGGTGAAGACAAGAGTTGGCATTGTATCGTGCGTCTCACAGTAGTTCAAAGGTCAAACTCATTTCATTAGCATATTAGTTAGATGATTTTGCAGTGTGCACAATTCAAGGAGAGGGATGACTCATCCAGTTGTCTCTCAATGTGTGTGGGGAATTCATTTAGAAAACGGTCTACACTGAACATTACCCAAATACTCAGAAAGGAACATCAAATCATTTAGTACATCGAGGGAGAGAAGAAGTTAATTGAGTCTTTTCCCTCTGATGCCTATCAGAGAAACATGATTGGGTCACTCCTTTCTCGTTTTTAGGGCTGACTCACAGCCTCCTATGGCATAAACAATACGGTCAGCTGCTTGCCGCGCTATAATAATAAGTTTAATTAAAGCCTGTTTGCTATTACCACTGCAGAGAATACCCCAGGACCTGAAGATGTGTCTGGATGATGAGGAGCTGGACACGGATGAGAAGTGCACCATCTGTCTGTCCATGCTGGAGGATGGAGAGGATGTCAGGTACAACCATACATTTATATTTAGCTTTTTTGTAATTAGCAAAAAATTGCTGGCTCGGCAAATGTTTACATCATTCATTTAATTTGCTGCCTCCTTAGGAATTAGTTGCAGCTCTCCAGTTCCCCAGCTGTGTGCATAGACTTTATATAAAATAAGGATTATAATCTCCTCGTTTCAACAATATATCACAAGTATGTGTTGTAATATATTGTATGTAACAATATAATACACAGCCACCACCATGGGGGGCGACCCCCACAAAAGAGAAAATCTGTTAAGAGGAATTTCGAGTGTGTGATCGACAGCTAGTATCATCCAATGGGTCTCTGGTTGCAGGCGTTCTCTATGAAGTTCTGTGTGCAAAACATCAAATGGTTGGCATTTGGCTTCATGTAGTTCTTTCATATCTGTCCCTGTACCATTTTTGTATCAGCATACCTGTATCAGCATTTAATGTATAATGCTACTGACTTCTGGTCATCCAGACTTGTATGTTTAAATTTTAGTGAAATGCCCTAATCAATCTGCTGCATGGATACAGATGCAGAAATATACAGTTCCAAGACAGAAAGACTTTGGTGGTCTGACTCAAGGCAAAATCATGAGATTTGCATTTGTGTAAATCTCTTGTTGATATTTGCATGGAGTGCCATGAAATTTTAGTGCTCGGTCAGTTGTCACTAAGTTGTCCTGCTTATATTCTCATGCTGCGCAAGCTTTTATATTGGCCTAACAATTCCTGACATTTTATGTCCAATGGAGTGGACTCAGACACAGTGTTGTAACTTAAATGTGCTTCTATGGCTGTTTGGGAAAAGTCCAGATACACACACACACACATACTTAGTTCCACTCACATATTCATGCACACTTAGAAAAACATCCCAAAATTTCCTGAAGGTTTGCTTCAGAAAGGCTCCAAAGCCACACAGTCAAAGCAGTTTTTAACCATGAGTTGGTTCTGACACAGACGTTCAAAGCATCAGAACCAGAAATCCCATCACTGGATTTCTTCCAGCACCTCTTCTTGGAAATTCTGCTTGAAGGCAACATTAGCATTTCACAAATCTTATGATGTGTGCCCAGTCAGTGTTGTGATCTGTCTAACTGGCAGAGTGATGGAACAACTAAAAACATCTAACCCTGGAAAAGAGTTAGATGTTTTTAGTGAGTTATATATTTCAAGAATTTACTTTTTTCCAAAAGAAAATGTAGCCATAATTACTCCAAGCGTGTCGAATATACTGTTTGTGCTCTCCATGCTCTCCATGTCTGATTTAGAGCAGTAAAAAAAGGCAGATGTAAGAAGAGCATGTCTTTGATTATGTTTACACTCAAAATCTATTTTAGGTGACGTGGTCATTAGTGGAGAAGTGTAAATACAAATGATCAGCTTTGCTCATACGTGGAGAAAATAAGGAGAGTGTGTGAAGCTGAAGGAATCTGATTTATCAAAGAACATACGTTCTAAAACATCAACGAACAGAGGCACTTTTAATCAGACATATTTTCTTATAGATATATCTAAAAAACATTCATCACCAAACAACCACTGGCTCAGGTCACAGGTGTGGTAGGGTGTGAATGCAAACACGTTCCTAAAGGACTGACGAATAAACTATAACTATATACTATATACTGTATACTTTATTAAGGCCTTCAAAAAGCTACAAGATTTTTGAAGGCCTTAATAAAGAGCCTACACAATTCTTTGTCAAACTGAATTGCCAAGTCCAAATGTGCATTTTTGGCAGCAGTCACAGTTTCCCCACCGTCAAAATAACATAATGTACTGAACCATAAAATATATTTCTTATGAACAGATGTGGCCCTGAATTTTTGAACTATATAGACATTTTATATTTATTTAATAAAGCTATTTGATTATTGGTTAATTTCAGATATTACAAGCATTATTATAAAGCAGGTATTTTATAAGTGTAACAACTAACACCTTTTTCCTCTTTCACTTATGGTTATTACCAAGCTTTTTACTTAAAATCACAGCTTTAAAATCATTTTAAATTGGTAATTGGATTGTAAGGAGAAAGGTGCCTCTCTTTTTATCCATTCTGCACCCGAAAAGCTGTCATTTCTCTATAGGTAGGTTTTAAGTGCATTTCTAAATGTAGGCATCAAACACTTGAATGGATACACAGGAAAAAAAATCTAAATATTGTACAAATATTTGCAGTAAGATTTTTATAGGGGTAGCGGTATAAGTTGATAGGGGTTAAAAAAAAGTTTATGGAAACAGATTCAGCAAATGAACAAACATGTAGTTACAGTGACAAATCACTGTAATCACTCTTCATTAGGAATCAGAGAAGTCCATTTCTTGTAAAATATTGACCCTGTCCCCTCTGTGTCTGTAGGAGATTACCCTGCATGCACCTCTTCCACCAGGCGTGTGTGGACCAGTGGCTGGCCACCAGCAGGAAATGCCCCATCTGCAGAGTGGACATTGAGACTCAGCTGACCCCCGACAGTTGATAGCTCCTGTCAGTCCTTGCAGCTTTGGATCTGATCTTGTTAATTCTCCATTGCCTCCCATTTGGGGGCAAGCTCTGCCAAACATCCCTCTTCCCCTCCACATCACTCAAAGAGCCTGCCTTCTGAGACAGCTGTGACAGAGGGATCAACAAAGCACACTCACCTACAACACAGTGAGGGACCCGGGGGGAGGTGGGGGGGGTGATGCACAGATAAGGTGGCTAGACTGAAGGTTGGTTGAATGGACTGAACTGGAGGTAAAGTTTAGCAGAGGACGTGTATGAACAGATGTGCTGAGGCATCACACGTTTCTGTCAGACGTGCACCCTGTGTACATTTCTCCATACAACCACATAGAGAGTGAGACAGGCAGAGATGGAGACGGCACTCTGACTACCAACCTCCCCAACTCAGTGTGGTGCATTTAGGCCATTTCTTTGCCACAACACAACACCTAAAACCTTTCCCCCCAGGCCTGGGGAAAAAAAAATCCTTTAAGCTGCACTCTGCCCAAGCCCTCAGCACATCTGTACAGAACATTATCAAATGATTAGCATGAGGTTGTTTGGTGTGAACTTGTAGCTGAATGCTTGTGGTGTAATGGAGTATAGTACTGAATAAGTATTTACAGAGTAACAGTGTTGTGTAGCAAGCAAAAAGCCTTTTGAGAACTATGTTTGTGAAAAATAAACTTACAGAGAGGGTGAGTACAGCTCTGACAGTGACAATATTCAGTGTGTTAAATCGTAGGCAACACGTGAAAGAGCAAGTTGTGTAAAAAAACAAAACAAAACAAAAAAAGGCCAAAAAACCCCTCTTTCTTGTCTAACATGGTTTTGGATTTACAGTTAGTAGATGCCATCAGAGTTTGATGCTAAACCCGCTAACTGCAGGCATGGCTTCCAGTGATTTGTGTAGTGTTGTAGTCGGGGCCTCTTTTATCTAGAGCGGAGGCCTCAGATGTGCATGCTGTATGGCAGGCTTGGGCTGTGTCGTTAATATTGTGGAGTTGTAGAAACAAGGGACTGTGTCTGTGCATGTGAAGCATATACTATGACTCTGATGATTCCATTCATTCATAGAGGAGGACAAGAATGCACCCAATTTTCCCCACCTCCCTCCACCCCTCCGGAGTTGAACAAAAGTTGCCCTTAGGCACCGATCCCTCACAGACGTAGCATTCCCCTCCTAGTATTTGTGATGAGGATACAAAGAGCTGCTCAGTGGATCGTTGTCTAACAGCAACTCCTCTGTGTTGCCTCACTCATGGTCATGATCATGAAAGGCTGGCATGAGCTTAAGGATGCAGTGCCTGAGTCTTGCCATCAGAGTGAATCAAATCTGACATTTTTCTCACCTATTACCAGAACCTTATTGCCTATCGAACAAGCACATGTGATTTCTATATACAGTGAATTGCCTCTGTTGTGTATCTGCTCCTTTCATTTCAATCTAAGTTGCTCCCACTGTCTGATAAAAAGACTGTGTCTGGTGTTACAGGGAGAATACAAACTAGTTTGCCTGTGATATGTGCTAGAATGTGTATGATTGTCCCTACAACCTCCTCTCTCCCATGGTAGTCGTGTGCGGTATTGCTAGAACAACTGTGATGCTTTCAGTGATAGAAGCTGTTTTCTCAATATCATGCATGAACCATGTTGGTGTAGTTCACTTGAGGGAGGGTGAAAGGGAGAAAAAAGCCATCCATTTGAAAAATACCAAACAATTGTTCTTAACATTAGTTTTATTTCAAGTGTCTTTCATTTCTCCCATCTCCTTTTTTTTTTCTTATTACTTGTAAATTTATTATTTTCTTTTGCTCACATGCCAATTTGGACATGGCACTAATACGCCGAGTCCATGTCAGTTTTAACCATAGTGAAGAAAAAGCTGCAATGCTGCAAAAAACATATTTATTGTTGTTATAATGTAGCTTGTGTTTTGTAAATGCACTATAATATGGAGTTGCCTGATTTTTGGTTTGGTGATGTGGGCTCTTGTCCTAGATTTTGTGTTTCTTATCAGTTTCAAGTATTTTCACGCTTCCTTGTGTATAAGTGGAGGGTAACTTGACTGTTTGTGTTGCTTTTTTTTCTTTCCTTTTTCTTTTTGTATTCAACCTCCATCCAAAAAACTAAAGATGGATGAAAATGGAGGTTCGCTAGTTCACATAGAATGCTGTGATTAAAGATGCCTTAAGTATTTAACAATCATTATTTATTACTAACTGTAGCTAGCTAGCTATTGTGGTGGAATATTTAATGTCTCTATCTCATAACTTTGCAATTTAATCAATATATTTATTTAAAATAACACAAAATATTAAAAAAATACCTCATTATGCATTGGTCGGTGGGGATGCTTTTGCATGCCGTCTGTGTTCTTTCTTTTTCAAAGGAGAAAAAAAAAAAGGCAATTGTTGAAAAATTGACTGACATTTTTTAGCCAGCATGGTGCTGTTGATCTGGATTACATTCCATTCATGTCATCTCTTGAGTTTGCGTTACATCGTTTCTCTTTGCTGTTCTGAAGAAATACCATCCCTGCTTTGGCCCAAAGCAGATGACATGGTACAACTCCTTGTGTCTTGGTTCAGTTTGCTTCTCTTGTACGTTAGTGCTTGGTTACCCATAATAATCAGCCATCATGTTAACATTTCACATTTTATTTTTGAACCTGTTTGTGATACTCAATCATATTTGGATCTCAATTTAGTGCTTATTACTTTAGGATCCTCATTACGAGCTGTATTTTTTTTTGGTCCTATGTATTGCTGGCAGTCGCTTTGTGTGGGATTTTCTGAAGTATGTAACATGCTAACTTGAGCCATTGATCTTATTGAGCAAACTTCTGGTGTACTGTGGTTATACAATAAATAGATAGCGTGTTTTACACCTGGGTATAATAAGCTAACTACGTTTTCGGTGTGCATTTCTTATTAATACTCTACTAATCCTGCAAATTATTATAACATGTATTGGATTGGAATGAAGCTGGCTGGTCTTACTATTCTTCTTACTTTATTTTGTGCTCTCACTGGCCTTACCCACACCCTCCACAGTGTACCCCATAACTCCAGAGCGAACTGGACAGTAGCCATAGTATTAACTCAAGCTGATGAACCGGAATGAACAGTAGAACTTAAAGCACAAGCTTTTTAATGCATGTCCTTCTCAGGTTTTCCTATGTGTATGTGGGAGTAGCTCTGTAGATGTGTTTAATATGATGCTGTACCTTCTTGAATATTTCAGATGTTTCTTTGCTGCTGAAAAAAAAAAAAAAAAAGTCGATTATTAACCTGCCAGTGAAAAAGGGAAGTGGCCATCTTTGTACAACACACTGCTGTTTTGCTGTAACTGCGCAATGTTTTATGATCTTGAGTATTTTATAGAAAAGTAGAAGTATGTATTAATAATATGAAAGCAATAGCTAAATCATAATGAAGAATAACATGATCAGTGAATATTGTGGAAAATCTTTAGATTCACTCTGGGTGGATTTTGTACTGTATTTATTACTAATGATGATGCAAAAAGTTGCATAGCTTAACCCAAACTGTTCTGTCTCTTTTTTATTTATTGTCTTGTATATGATCTTTTTGTATGTGTTTTTCAAATAAACTGCCTAAAATGCTGACAACTAATGTAGTTTGTTGTTTTATTTGCCACTCTGTCCTGTAAACGTTTATTTAAATGAGAATTACTGTCTGTCTTGACAGATCTAGTTTCCAGACTCATACTGGAGCAGACTTTATTAATAATACTGTTAAAAGAAATTAAGGAAGTAGCACATTCTGAGTAAAAAAATATAGAGGACAAAATACTCACAGTTCTCTGGTTTATTTGACACATCACAAAGAAGTGCTTAGGTGTTTCAATTAAAAGCCTTAGCAGTATTGTGCAGCTTTAACATGCTACTATTTACAAGAGCAGATCAAGGTCACAGCTGATGGTTGGAGCCAATCAGATGCGGGGACCAATCACAAATGAACCCATTTCATTTAGCCTGAGACTCGACAAACTTCAATTTAGCAGTTCATCACTAACTGTAAAAAAACAAACGCAAGTTGCAAGCCAAATCACAACATACATTATCTCAAGGCACTGTACACAGTAAGGATGAAACCTTTACAATATTATAAAGAGAAAAGAAACCCATAAGTATAAGTAAGAGTATTTTGTCCTTTGTTTTTCCTTTTCTTTTCTTTTAAACTCAGGATGTGCTTAGTAAATTAATTTTAAGAATATTTAACACTTTATACGGCTTTTTTTGGACACAGCTTAATTCAATGCTTTTTTCCCTGCACAGTCAAAGGTGATGAGTGTTTGTAGGGCATTTGCTGCTGTAGGTGTAGAGTGAGAGGCAAAGAGAAGCATGCAATTCAAAAAGAGCTAAGTAAGAAAATAAGAAGACAATACGATGCAATATTTATTGTGATGGATTTTTTTCTTTTGGTCAATCAGGTCTGTGTAATTTTTTTTTTTGTCAGAAAAAAAGCATATGGGGGCCACATGGTTGGTGTAGTGGTTAGCACACATGCCTTTGCAGTAAGAAGACCCAGGTTTGCAACCCCATCAAAACAAGGGCCTTTATGCATGGAGTTTGGATATTCTCCCCGTGTGTACATGGGTTTTCTCCAGGTTCTCCTGCTTCCTCCCACAGTCCAAAAACATGCAGATTTGGGCATTAGATCAATTGGACACTCTGAATTGCCCAAAGATGTGAATATAAGAGTGGATGGTTGTCTATCTCTATGTGGCCCTGCGATGGGCTGGCGACCTGTCCACGGTGTACCCCGCCTTTCACCCTATGTCAGCTGGGATTAGGCACCAGCGGTAGAAGTTGAGTGAGTGTAAGAAAACAAACGGCTTTTTTTCTGAAGTTAGAAAGGGGCAGCCTAAAGAGTTGGCACAAATTTAAAAAACACTGGTGTCATTCTTTTAAAAAAGTTTAAAAGGTCCATTACTTTTAATCTTCTTCCCCACAAAGCTAATCTGAGTAAAAAAAAACAGTTTAAAATGTCTTTAACAACATTCCCTCCCACTTTTTGCCTCACATGTCTTCCTCCTCCTAATATCTTGGGTAGAGCACTCGCTGAATCTGGCTGTCGGCCTTATGGGTGTCGAGCCACTTTCCACACTGGAAGATGGTTGTGACAGAGTTGGCTGTGTTGGTCACCTCCACACACTCTAAATACCACCCACTGCTGGTGCTGCTGTTGTCATGCTCCACTTTGACCCTCAGCAGCTCCCCAAGGTCCAGCATCTCCAGAACAAAGCGGTCGGTTTGCCCTCGCTCGAAAAGGTTGCGGAACTTCTGCCGCAGAGGACGCTTGCCTGAGTCACCATTGACACCATAGAGGGTGATAAAGACATTGGCGTCTGTGCCGGCACCTTTGACATCCCCGGTGATGACGATGATTTCATACTTGACAGGAACAAGGTTGCGGACTTTGCTTGCAAAGCTCTCAATGGACTTGTAGCACTCAAATGTCAGGAATCTCTCCTTTTTGGCTGCCAGTGGGATTTGTGCATTACACTGGAAGAAATACCTAAAAAGGGCCAAGGTTAGGAATTATATCAGCACTTCAAATTAGATGTTTTTGTACACTTTCATACAATAAAGTAGATCCACATACTTGTTTCCCAGCTCCTTTTCTGTCACCACCACCTCCATCACATGCCAGAACGTTTCATTCTTCACCTTTTTGCCGTCTTTCGTTATGTGACCAACACAGATGCCAGCGATTTCTCCCACGTGCTTGGACGAGAACTCAAATGTGTCAGTGGCACCGCTGCAAGGGGGAGAACGAAAGTTTCATCAGCTAGTAGAGTGCGATACTGAATAGTGTGCTGTTCAATTCACTGGTCTGCCAGGCAACTTTTCCTTTGTTCATCTCAAGGGTTTAGCTCTCCAGAGAGCAGAGGCTCACAGAGCAGAACGTGAAGCAAGATAAAAGAGGCTAGAATAACAAAACCACGGAAAGAGAGGAGATTATTTAAGGCAACATAACACTGAGATTCCCTTTGAGGACGTACCATAAGAACTTCTTTTTCTTATTCTCCAGAACAAACTCCTTGGAACGAGCTTTTCTTCCTTCCAACACAATCCAGACATTTTCTGTGGTGGAGGCGTCGTCTGTGTTCGCAGTTGTTGTGGCAATTTCATATTCTGTGGGATTATAGAGAGGCAGTCACATAATAATCATTTCACATCTGGCAAATGGTTGAAAAAGCAAAGCATTACTTTTATTAATAATTAGTTTTAATTTATAATTTATTTATTAGTTAATAATTTATAATTATGCCCACAGATGATTCCATCATTACTAACTGGTTTTGTCACTGAGGTCTATTGAGTCATTGTTGGCACAGGCCAGTTCCCTCATAATCTGTCCGTCGTCTTCATTTTTAGCCAACCAGCGGTCGCAGGGGAACCGAAAAGTCATGTCCATGGCCTCATCCTTCACGTCAATGTACTCAAGGTGCCAACCAGGACAAGGGCCTATTTATGGCAGGAGCAAATAAGTCAACTGTGGTTTAAATGGTTTGAAACAAAAATATTTTCAAAGCAATAATCAGAATGTTTTTGTTTGACCTTTAAACAATCTAATGTGAATATATCTTGTTCACCCCACATTAATTAGAGAAATTTGAGAAAATTTTGGATGACCATTTGATATACTGGAGTTCATAATACTTATAATAGAAAATGCTCAAATTTGTTGGAAATCACTGTTGGCTAATACCTTTATTTTAAAAAAAGTTTTATTAATGTGAATCCCTCAGTGGAGGATAAAGCGGTAGGAAACGAGTGAATAAAAAAATGTACATCTGAAATTTATGGAAATAAAAAATGTCTAAATATGTCACCAACACAATAACAACCCATAACATTTTTTGTTGTTGCTTTCCTGGACAAAGAACCCTCCGATTGCTGTGCTGTTCTGACACCCGTGTTTCCTTTACTCCTCACCTTTGTTATCGTGCCACACTCTGACCTTGGACAGTTCACCCAGACTGAGCATATCAGGGAATCTGAATACATCCTTCATTTTACGCTCAAACTTGTTCCGGTTGGTGCTCTCCTTCAGGGGCAGCATCCCAGTGTCTCCATACTCCCCAAACAAAATCAGAAATACGTTGGCATCAGTGCCAGCACCTAAAACAACAGAGGCATTTATTCTTGAAAACCGACCTTTAGGTTTGTCCTAATCATTGTCCTAATCATTAAACTTCAGTATAATACAGTAAAGTGCACCTTTAACACACAGTTTCCTTCAATGATATAGAAGTAAATATACACATGTGGACTTTTTTAAAAAAAAAATGTCATAGATGATCAGTTGGGTTAAAAATTTGTTTTTGTCCTCTTTAGTATGCAAACAAGCAACAACTTTACTAGTGCCCAATCTGGGATTAAGGTCCTGAAAAAAGAGAGATGATATAAAGGACAGGAAAGCAGGATAAAAAAATCTCTGTTAAACAAAATAATGCTTCGTCTTTGTGAATAACTGGACATATTTTCCCAAATAAACCCTCTTTGAAGCTGTTGAACTGGAAACATGCAGCCCGTGATGAAAGGCGTAAAAGTCAACACTTCATTTCAGAAAGTCACATGCCATTTATGTGATGTACTGTACCAACGATTTACCTCCGACGTCACTAGTCTGGACTTGGATGATGTAGGTTGTTTTCTCCACCATCTCCTCCTCATCCACCACGGCTGCCAGCTCACACACCTTGGTCCTTTTTGGACCTTTGGTCTTTGACAACCAGTTCTCGTAGGTAAACTCGTACACTTCCTCCGTGGTCAAGTTCCTCATCACGATCTGAAGGCATTAATTAAGACATTCATTGCATCATCAGTATGGGTAAGCTCAAGAGACATCACTTATTGTCCTAAGAGCTAAATCAGTTTTGGTAAATTGATAAGAAAATAAATAATGCTTTGATTCCAAACATAGATGTTTCTCTTTTGCTATGGTTGAACAAATATTACTTGTTCAACCTTACACTTATCTGTGTTTTTATAGAAATCAGTAGTTGAAGTAGTATGTTTTTTAAATCACAGCAGCAACTTATACAGATTTCTTTGACCCACTATAGAAATATGGTTTAACCAATAAAAACATTGTACTTGTTTTTTTTTTCATTCTCATCTCTATCTGAAACTGTCTTTGTATTACCCACTCTGTCAAGAAACCAGTCAGGACGACTCCCGCTGCCATCAATCCGCACTCTTATCTTCTTCAGAGGAGCAATGTCATCAATTTCCAGGTTGAATGTGTCTTCTTGGCCTCTTTCAAACCTAAATGGAAGCAAAACATTATATATGCATTTTGCATTTGAAAGAATATGATATATATTTGTTTCCTCGGTGAGAGTAAAAAAAAAAAATAGATGATTGTCCGCTCATCTGTTTCTTTGCCAACATGTAACAAGAGTCACTTTATCTTAACACAAAAAGAGGAAAGAGATGGAAATAATTGTCAAGTCTGTTTCCAAACTCTGTCGAGAAGTATTTAAATCCACCTACCAGGACCTCACCACTAACGTGTTATAAATACTCTATATTCAAAAAATCCGAAGCGTAGGCCATATAACCAATGTAAATGAAAGATTGGAAGATTGATTTCTAAAGTATAATGTTTTAATCCATGAGCTTTATTATGACGACAGGCAGATTTTGTTCCCACTCTATGTGCTATAGGTTAACGAACTACAAGCTGTAGCTTCACACCACAGTTATCAGTCTGCCCATTTAGGTCTCATCCAGAAAGCAAAGAAGTCTGTTTCCAAAAATTTCCATCTATTTCCATCTGACACGTCCCTTCTTGAAAAGAAAAAAAAAGATAAGTACAATTAAAAGGTCACTGGAGGACTGACCTGTCCTCATTTTTAGGCAGTAGCATTTCCTCTGTGCTCCCGTTGGCTCCAAACACAGTCAGGAAAATGTTGGTATCAGTCCCTGCATACTGAGTGTCACCTGTGACAACTGTGGCTGAATATATAACCTGCAATATGCAGGAGATAATGCAGTTACAGGAGACACAGATTCTGTTCATATATATATGTAAGGATATAAAATGTTTTTCCAGTATCTTGTATTTAAGGTGCAGTGTGACTCACTTTGCGAATAATGTTGATGGTACTGGAATCCAGCACATTGAACAGTCTGGCAGTGAGACCATCTCCCCTGTCTTTAGCCAGCCAGCACTTGCACGGAAAGATGTACTTGATACCTTTCGTTGGCACGGCAACCGACAGCTCATCCACCAACCAGCAGCTCTCTGGTGTGACACCGTTATGGCCGAGCTGAGGAAGAGAGGAAAGAGAAGGCAGAGGAGAGAGAGAGAGAGAGAGATGGAGGGGGAGGGTAGAAGTGGGAATTGATAATGCATTTGATTTTGTTTGATCTAGGCTCCACAAGGCACTAACAGACTTAATTATGCTGCCTGAGAATGGCTTAATTTAAATGTTTTAACATCAGTGTGTTCGAGGAGGCAGCAGAGAAGAGATGCTTTCACAGATTTTTGCAACGCAGAAAGTCCCAGATTCTCACTTCCACCCTCTTGATCTCTCCTACGTCAGTTCCATAGGACACAAAGTGCTCCATTGAGCCAGCTGCAAAGGACTTCTTTCCCTCTGGTAGGTCCAACCAAAGTCGCTCTGTCTCTCTCTCTGTCTCACTGGCGCCAATGATGATGACATAGACCCTGGCTGTAGTGCTGGCATCACGTTCCATCCCCGTGGACAAGGTGAAGTGATAGGGGATGACTATGTGAAAGAGAAAAAAAATTATTTTAATTCAACTCATAATGCCATACTAAGTAAGATTACTCTTGAACTTGGTGGTCCTGACAGTGGTAGATATGACCATCATTAAAGCCATTTTCAGGCATGAAGTCTGAGTAATGTCCTGAGATTGTAGTCCAGGTATTCACTGGACTTTGCTTTTCACATAAAACAAATGTGATTTTTTTTGGGTTACAAGTGTTCACAACAGCAAGAGAAGGATTTAGTTGAGGGGGAAGCAGCTGGATTGATCATGCAGGAGGCAGGAGTTGACTTGGAATCTCCAGAGTTTGGAGTGTGTCTGAAAGCAGCTTGATGATAGGGCATACTTAATGTGTAAGTATCATAGCGAAGTATCTGAAGCGAAAACATAGCATCTTTCCTTAAAATATATGAGAAACTTTTCTCCTCTCCTGTTCTTATCTATTCCTTAAAAGAACATGAAGAATAGTGTTGCTGCCTTACTTGGACCCTCTTCCATCACAGCCACTTTTTTCTTCTTTTTCTTCTTGTTGGCATTTCTGTCCAGCCCCATTTTGGCCTGAGCCATCTTGATGGCAATAGGATCAGTGCTTCGTTCGCCTTCATACCCCTAAACCAGACAAATAATCAATTCATTTTCATTTCAGCAGCAGCAACAGCAGTTACAGCTACAATTTCAAAAAGCATATTTACTAAGTGTCGAGTAGATAGTAACAGAAACAGTATCTATTTTACTGCATTTGGGATTATGCAGAAATTCTGGCTGCTGCCTTTAAGCAGCAGAGAAAAAAATAGCAACACTCCAGAGCCAAGACTGCACAAATAATCACAAAATAATCAGAAATGCAATAAGAGCAAGTGCAACATCAGAATAAAAACTGCAACATGATGAAATTATGTAGAGCTACAGGAAGTGAACAGCCCTTAAATCTTCCCAGATGGATGGAAAAAAAAATTGTGACTAAAAAAAAAAAGGTAAATGATGGGAAAATGGGAGGAAAAAATAGAAAAATGATCAGTCACACCAATTATGAATCGGAATAAAGGATATTGTACTAGGAAGCTGGGAGTGAAGTGGTGCCTGTGTGAAAACAACTTCTGTCTGTCCCCACCTTGACAAAGAAAGTCCTGTCTATACGCCTGTCCTCTTTCTTTTTCGACAACCAGCGCTCACACAGGAACATGTACACCTCCTCTGTGTCCACATCCAGCACCTCCACCTGGTCCAGGTACCAGTCAGCCCCCGTCATGGAGTTGTCGTGATGAATACGAATCTTAAACACTTGCCCCAAATCCACAGCCTCGATGGAGAACTTGTCCACCTGAAGCGCAAAGAGAGACTGTAAACAAAACATAACCTGTGGAGCATAAGAGAAATGTGTATCATTTCCAAACATACTGCTCCTCTCTCAAACTTGTTCTTGTTGCTCTCAGATTTGGCAAGTTTGCGCTCTCCTGTGTCCCCTAGGTCTCCGTATATGGTGAGAAAAACATTGGCATCGGTCCCTGCCCCGTACATATCTCCTGTCCGCACAGACACCTTGTATGTGTGAGCTGCAGAAGAAGAAACAAGTGAGCTATATTCCAAGAATATACAGTAAATGCCTTTAATGCCCCAAGTGAATGGGTTCATGGTGGCACAAAAATTCCCCATAAACCTGCATCTGAACTGAATAACTTTCAGTCCAACATGATTTGCCTACTGGACACAAAACCCAATTGTGAATCAGAATCAACTTTAGTAGCAGAGCAATCAAAAAAAAAAAAAAAAAAAAAAAAAAAAAAAAAAAAATATATATATATATATATATATATATATAAATCGAGAGCTGGGAGGATTTCCAAAGAACATGAAAGTGCGAGCTAACAGTAGTGAGAGCTACCAGACTGAGAAATCAACAAAACTTCATATGTTCTGTGTTCAATCACAACTTTAATAACCTAATTAATAATAACAGCTTTATTCTCCATAGAATTATTTCTTACCCCTCGGTTTCTGTTTCTTTTTCACGCTTGATTCCTCTCCCTTAACTTATTTATATTCTGCGTGTAGTCTGATAATGAAGGCAGCTAAATGACGCCATTCTGATTTCTATTTTGCAAAAATGCAAATTGGTCAAAGAAAATATAGCACTCTAGTTTACTGTGTCTGTGGCACTTTTAAGACCTTTCAATACCACATTAAGGATTTGAATCAGGCATTTTTTTTATTTTAAATGTAAGATATACGATTTTTTAAATATTTGCAGACACCCATCAGTCTCTGTGTTTTCCTCACACTTTATCAGTTCATTTTCAGAGTATTCCTTAGTGTGTCTGTTCCTCGTCTTTCCTTCTATATGAAATTGTATATTGTTTCTGTTCTTGCCAGCTCACCTGTCTGTTTATCCACCCATCTGTCAACAACCCTGTTTTTCATCATTAAATTTTACTTAGGTACATCTGCCTGCTGTTGTGTTTGGGTCCTTCTCGCTGTGTTCCCAGCTCCAGCTGTTAAACTTAACTGAGGTGGTGTAGCTGTATAAAGTCACATTAGAAGGGACTTGATGAATGCTCTTAGTTGCATACCACCACTGAAATCAGAGTAAACCTACTTTCCAAAGCATCCTCCACCTCAGTTTCTGTCGTTTTCAGTGTCCCATCCCTGAGGAGTTTCTGTGTGATGATATCTGAGGGGACCAGCTCCCTCACAGTCTCCCCGTCATCTTCAGACTTGGCCAGCCACCGCTCACATGGGAAAATGGTTGTCTCTGAGCCCTGTGACCAAAAACATACATATCCCCAAACTGTGCCTGATTGCGTCTGTCTGACACTGAAGGAAAGCACATCTGACTCAGAGAGAGATGAGTGTGAGCCAACATCTGTTACATTATTGATCTGTTACTCATTTGGTAATGATGCATTAATTCACTCAGATGTAATCTCAGTTGGTGACTACCTTTCCTTTCCTGAGCTGTCGCCTGATCTCCACTCTGTCCAGGTGCCATCCTGGGTTGGTGCCCCTGTTGTCGTGTCCTATTCTGATCTTCTCTATAACATCACCAACATCCTCTAACTGGGAAAAGACAACACAGTCTCAACCCAAGCTACAGCCGCTGTCTTCACGGGTGTGTAGTTCAAATCTGCAGACTCACCTCCACAATAAACATGTCCTCAGCTCCCCTCTCAAAGTACAGACGTCTCTCTCTCTTGTTGACACACAGGTGTTTCTGCTGTGTGCACACACCCTTACGTCCATACAAGGCTATAAACACATCAGCGTCTGTTCCTGCACCAAACACATCACTGGTGTATATCTTTATCTCATAGGGCACAACTGCAAAAAAAAAAACAAACAAAAAAAAAAACAGACGGACAGAATTACATGTCCGTAGATGGAAGACATAAAAATACAGTTTAAGAATGCTCAGTCTCAGACAGCTAAAAAAAAATATTACAAATTCAGGAACTTAATGTTTATAATATAATGCTTATATATTATACTATAATGAGCTTTTGATGCAAGATAATTTGCAAGCCCAAGGTGATGTTGCAATTATAACAGACAAAAAATATTAAAATATTACACATATTGTATCATGTGTACAGTATCATCACAATGTATTGAGGATTTTTACATTTAACTGGTACTTCACCTTTAAGGGTTTGCATTTTGTGTTTGAAAATCTCTCTGAAGCAAAATCTGAGAATTGTTTCATTACACTGTATTTAAAATGTAGGGTTTTTTTCTGGGCCACTTTTTATGTGACCATTGTGATTGCTTTGTACATGAATAGTTTTTTTTAAAAAAACTAATCAGAATCATATTTAAAGGATTTTCTCAAGATGTGCCCACATTTTTATATGGTGGTTGAAGGTGACTTGATGTAGAGTTAATTGGAGAGGTGGAGTTGACGTGAGAGAAATTAGTATAATGTGATAATGTATAATCATATATTAAAATTTGCAATGTATTTTAATTGTCGTGATAAAAAACAGCATTTTGGCTGCAGTGTTTGGATAGATTCATGTGTGGCTCTAGAAGTACAGTGCATTTTGGGCTATGGTCTTATATTTGAATTCTTTTCTTTTATTTTCTTTCTAATCTTTGTATATTTGAGGTAGTTTTTATGTGCCTGATACTGTGCTGCTAAAGGACAGAGCTGTCCCTTTTTGTGATCCTTCCTTCCTTCCTTTGTGCTGTTGTGGTGGTAAAGTTTAAAAGGAAGTCCTCCACATGGTACATTATGACACTTGCAGTCTGCATGAAAGCATGAGTGCTGTGGAAAGCATCCTCTCTAAACAGAGCACTTTAATACATTTTACAGTGAATGTTCCACATTAGCTGAGTAAAAGCAGCATAAAGCACTTTTACAGGCAGTTTTCTCAGTCGGTGCTAAGATATGATCACTACTGGTGCAGAATAATTGTCCCTCACTTGTTCACTTACATGGCATGTAGAATTCAGTCTGTAGATCGGCTGGATACAGATCCCTCACTACCGCCCCGTCATCCTCGTCCTTACTCAACCAGCGGCCACATGGGAAGCGAAGTCTCTGACCCTGCGAGGGTGCATCAACCTCAACCCAATCCAAGAACCAACCAGGTGAACCCCCTAATGGTGGACAGTCCTGTTATTCTTCACTTTTATACAGTATGGGGTTTGTTTTTGGGGTCTAGAGCTTCTTCTTTCCCCACCTGAGTTGTCGTGCCCAATTCGAAGCTTTGCCAGATCACCCAAGTCCACGGCCTCCACAGTGAACTCATTGATCATCCCCTGCTCAAACTTATTCTTATAGTTCTTGCAAGCCTTCAGGTTGACTATCCCTGTGAGTGAGATGAAAATGTATTTATTTATTCATTTATTTGTGTAGGGACCTTGCACATGCATGACCACCAACATGTAAAAACCAGTACCAAACATAGAAAAAAAAGACAACAATATCAAAAAATATGGCTAAGCAGCAAAGGCTGTGTTTAATATTTATATGAAATAATTTTTTTTTTTTTTTAATTATTATTGTATTGTATTATTTTGTGTACAATCACCTGATTGCTTGAATTGTTATTTTTTTCTTTATGATGCAGCCATTTTGCACCACCACATATTTACAACAGCCTGCAGTAGACAAACTAAACATCTTTTGAGTTTTGTAACTGGTTAGATAGGTTCTTCAACACACTTGGGAGGGAATGGTGAGTTGAGGGATTTTCAGTTCCAACATGCATACTTCCCCAATAAATGTTGCAAAATTTTACACATTGTACCTTTAAATAAGACAGACTGGTAACAATATGAGCATGTGATGTAGCAAAGCAGAACAGGAAGTATGAGTTTCAAGGTGATTAAGGGACCAAAATGTAAAGCAGCTCATACATACAATACAATATACACTGCACATACATTTTTAATGAATTTGAGATAAAGTGCACACTGCCTACACTGCCCCCTTTTATTGCAGTCATATGTTTTATATATATATACACACTATATAGTATCTCACCTGTGTCGTCATTTTCACCAAACAGGACGCAGTAGACGTTGGCATCAGTTCCAGCATGCTTCTTTTCTCCGGTTTTTATTTTAACAGTATATGTGGTCGACATGGCTGTAAGATACATTAAAGTCGTCACTGAGTGCATTTGTCCTTTTCATTTCCACACTAACACAGGGCTCCCTCTTTCCTCCACTCTACACCTGCATGTTTCACCAGCACTTAGATTAATACTTCAACAAGGCTCCCTTTTATCTTCCCTTTACTAAGACATGAAGCAGCTTTGAAACAGTTACATTTCTGCTCCAGCCCAAGTGTGGCGCCGGTCCCCTCCTCATCTTCATCCTGCCTCATGAAGGCCTCGTCCACAGGTACCAGCTCTCTGGCTATCTGCCCATCGTCCTCATCCACAGCAAGCCAGCGGTTACAAGGGAAATAGTACCTGCAGACCCAGGAAATGCCTCAATAGCTCATGTGCACATACTTGTACATCACTGCCAGTTGCAGGCTATTTTCACCTACGTTGTATCATCCTTTGTGTCCACTATCTCAACACGATCCAGGTACCAGGAGGAATAAGAGTGGCTGTTGTCATGACGGATCCGTAGCTTCTTCAGAGGACCCAGGTCAACAGCCGACACTATGAAAACATCCTCCTGCAAAATGTGGCAGACATGTAGTACACTCTGCTCTGTTACAGACAAAAAAACTTTTCAAGCTTTATTTGATAATGCAAAGTGAAGACAGACTGGAAATGTCAGAGGATGAGAAAGAAAGTGAGTGCTGAAATAAGCAAAGCAGAAATAATAAAGTCTATATCATTTAAAATTTTAAAAGCATATTTTAATCAGTCATGACCACACCAATAGCTAAACCCACACATTATAATCCATGGCTACAACCCTGCAATGTTTTTGTTCAGAAAATTATTTTAATTATAATTTAACCTTTTAATTATATTCTTATTTTTGAGATTATATTTAGAAGTGTTAGGTCAACAGCAGTTTGTTTATCTTTCCTATTTTCATATGTACTGTCCAATACAACACCTCCACCTATGACCCCAGTATTAAAACATACATGATTTAACACCTCTGTGATAGTGTTGACAAAAACACTATATACAATAATAAAAGCATAATAAAAGTGAAATTTATGACTAAACACTAGACTGTAAAAGCTGTATAAATAATGTAGAGTATCTGGGTATGTTTATATGAAGAATCTTGAACTGCAAAGTAATTGGTAAATACAGCTGTAATAACGGACTCTGAAGTACAGCTATGTGTTAAGTTATCAAAGAGTGGGAATTCTAAAAGAAAGTGAAGATACTTCCTACCACTAAATGCACCAAATAAAGCTGATGATGCTATGCAATAGCATGCTAAGCATCAACTATTAGTTAATATGACACTGAAACTTTTTTTTCTACATCTGACACCAGTCTTTAGAAATCAGTGTAGTCAATGACCATTACTGTATATGATGTCATATATTCTGTTGTTTTGTTTGTTTTTTTTTGGTCAGTTTTTCTTTTCGCTAAAACTGATAAAACTGATAAAACTGTTCAATAATTACAAATGATACACAACATTTATTGAACAGCACTCATGGTCTGTTCCTGCAATCCGCAAATTCTGTCTGCATTGCAGTGAAAGTAAACTTCAATAAACCTTGGAATGAAATAATACAGTTCCACTGTACTTTGCAGCATTTATCAAGTTTCTGATGACAATCAGTTGATGCCCATTATTAATATAATGTATTGTAAAAAATGGGTCTACCTTTACTTAAAACACAGTATTTCAGATATTTTTTTTTTGTTTTTTTAGGGTGAAGAATGAAATTTCAATCTTTAGTTTCTGACCAAACCTCTAAAAAATTTAGTTACATTATTCACTTATTCAAAACTTTAACCTGAATGTTAGTACTTCATACTTTTGCATTTGCGATTGTTTCTTTTTTTCACTACAGCATTCCTCTCACAAGAGGTCATTGTGGCTTTTAATCTGTGGGAGAAATAAACCTCATTGCTCCTGGACAAAACCAGCTATAATGCACAGATGAATAATTCACTGCTTTGGATTAAGTAATGAGTAAAAGTAGGACAGGTTCAATGACACGCAGGACGCCTCGAACAAGCGCCTCTCATTCACAACCGGCTCACCTGCAGGGAAGCTTGTAATCCTACCAGAATAGACTCCCACCCACACCCCACACTGTAAGGCTCATGTTGCATGGAAGTGCTTGAGTCTTTGACTAACTGCTGGATAAATTTCAATAGGATAGCCTAGTAAGAAAGTGGGTTAAATGGTACAGCACCAATATAAAATGCATGTGGTTTTAATATTTGAGTTCCATTTTTATTCTACCGCTGTCAGCTGGGAAGTAACTCCAGGACTGGCTGTCTTTTAAAGTTCTGGATTATGGATCTAAATTAATGTCAGAATAAATGGTGTAGTTTAAATATTGTCTCCTCCTTCCTTGCAGGGTTTCACATTGGATCCCTTTCTTTTATCTCTAGCTGATTAAAAAAAATAATAAGAAGAAAAAGAACCACCATCCTACCTGCCCCCGCTCAAATTTGTTGACGTTGTCAGAATTCTTCAGATATCGCTCTCCGGTGTCTCCATTTTCTCCATAAATATTAATGAAGACATTCGCATCAGTCCCTGCTCCAAGCATGTCGCCAGTGAAGACACACACTTCATAGGTGTTAACTGTCAGACAATACAAGGGATGAGTTACTAAGAACCCTTTAACCTGTCGCATGCTGAATGTCGGTCAGAAAACTGTGTCAGACCAAACCATGCATGTCCACCACAACACAACATCAGCTCTGAGGAAGCAATATCAATATGCCCCGAGGTTTCACAAATACCAACATGGCCAGAACAGCAAGTAAAAACCCAGACAGACATGGGGAATCTTTCAAACTCCACATACAAATGACACTGAGGATTTACATTATATGATCAATAATTTGTCTTAATTTCAGACAGTAAAGCAGATCTATGGAATAAAATATGCTTTTTCAAAATCATCTTTGATTATGTATATGAAGTTTTTATTTTTAGAAGCTATAATTCTTAAGATTACAGGTTTTTTAAAATCGTGATGACATGAGTTAGTTAATTCATGTTTGTTAATGTAATGTTAATATGAACACTGTATTAATAAAATGTTTGAATGTTCAAAACTAGAGATAATCCATATTCAAGGAACCTGATTGTGATTTTATTCGTCACAATAAAAAGTTAATAAAAGGAAAAAAGTATGTTTACTACGCAACAAGTTATGGTCAACATGCGCCAACTTTTGCCTCCTTTTTTGTTTGTTGAATATCATCTGAATGTGTGTGGCTTGTTATAATCGGTCTATCAATGGTAAAGTCCCAATTGTGAAAAAATATATAAAAAAGAACAAAAAGTAACCAATGATTACACATATAATTTGATGTCAAAAAGAATGATCCCAAATATCATCAAAGCAAATCCTAAATGTATTAATTTAGAGAGAGTGCAGCTGTCATCAGCTTATTATTTCTTTTGTCCCTGTTTAAAGTAGCAATCCAGCAGTTTTTACACAATTAATACTGTTTTGCTTTAAAGTTTATTTCAAAGAGTCATTCCCTCCTGAATTACCTCTGGATAAATGTCAGTTCCAGTGAGCTGCGGATGGTGTTTCTCTTTTGGGTATAGTAATTACCATTGTATCACTGTACATTTCAAATAGAAAAAAACATCCACTGAGCAATGAACAGGGACAAAAAGCTTAAACAATTGGCCTATCCTAATGCAAAACTTACAATTTTAGTCAATGCTAAATTTGCCCATGATGTGAAAATTTCTATTAAGTTCTCAGCTGCAGGCATGTCTACGTTTTCAAGAGCTCACAATGACACACATACTGTACAGAAGAATATTTTGTTATGCCTGCACACGCAGATACATTACAGGTCTTCTGTAGCTGCATCCAGACTGCGATGCACTTTGGTACTGCAATGTGTTGTGATGGTTGTCTTGGGACATAAACCTTATCTAAGGATCAGTGTAGGATAAAGCCAGTAGCAGAGATCAACTGACACGCTTAATAAAATTAAGGTTGATGGGGTTAATAAAACAGCTGACATCTAGCCATCATTCTAAATAATGGCATATGTGGCTACTATGTTGTTATTTTTTGATATGGGACACATTTTAGCCGATACATGAACACCCATATAAGAACTCAACAATATAAGTTTGAATATTAGGACAGTAGATGGCAGAATACATTTGGCATCTCTCTCTCTCTCTCTCTCTCTCTCTCTCTCTCTCTCTCTCTCTCTCTCTCTGAGGTCAAAATGACTACAATTAATTTTATACACCTTGTACCTTCCAGGTCTTCTACATCCTCGGGCAGAAGCTCCACAACCAGCTCACCATCCTCCTCTCCTCCAGCCAGCCAGCGTGAACAGGGGAAATGATATGTGAAGACCACTTCCCGCATCTCCTCCCCTTCATCTTCTTCATCATCCTCATCTTTCTTCTTCTTCTTCTTCTTTTTCTTGTCCTCCTTTTTCTTCTCTTTGGGCACCAAGGCCATGATTAGGTGTTTGACATCCACGGACTCCAGGAACCAGCCGGCTCCAATTCCAGAGTCATCATGACCAATTCTGATCTTGAAGATCTTCCCCACATCTTTGGCATTTATCTGAGGAAATATTTGCAATGGTTTGACATTATTAACGTTTACTGTGCCACTGAGATGCATTCTGGTGAAACTAAAAGCTTAAAATCCTATCTCTGATACCTTGAATATTTCTGTCATGTTCCGCTCAAAGTTGTTGGACCTGCTTTCGAGCCTAATAACCTCTGTTTTCCCCTTGTCTCCATAGATCTGGATGAACACTCTGGCATTGGTGCCAGCAAATATGACATCTCCAGTCACAACTGTTACCTCGTAGTTCATCACTGGAAAATACAAATTGACAAAAGTCAAAACATTTATTTGTAAGTCTTAGTGAGAATGAATACATTACATGCAAACTGTTACACCCGGTGTGTGTATGTGTGTGTGTGTCACAGGGCCTTCATACAAAATCATATGTATTTACTGTACACGGGAATGAAACATGTATTGGGATAAAGAACCAGTCAATCTGTTGCCATGAATGTGTACATTCTGTTATTAGTATGTGTGTGTGTGTTCTTGTACTTGCTGCAGAGTGAGGACCAAAAATCATATAAACTCTACAGAGTGTGGACATTTTGTCAAAGTGAGAACATTTTGGCTGGTCTTCACTTTTTTACCCCTTAAAATGGCTTTTTCAGGGTTAGGGTTATGGTTTTAGGGTTAGGGTTAGAATTGGGTTTAGGTTAGGGTTAGGGTTAGGCATCTAACTGTGATGGTTAAGGTCAGGGTAAGGGGCTAGAGAATGTATTATGTGTATGAGGGTCCTCACTCTGATAGAAGCGCAAATGTGTGTGTGTGTGTGTGTGTGTGTGTGTGTGTGAATGTTGCCTACATTGTTCCATGTCCAGGGTCTCACTTGGGTAAATCTCCACCTCTGTCTTGCCATCAGCCTCATCCTTGCACAGCCAGCGGTGACTGGGAAACATGTACTGCTCCCCATGGACTGGAACCATGACCTGAACGCTGTCCAAAAACCAGCCTGCACGCATGCCTTCATTGGTGTGGCCAATCATCAGACGGTTGATCTGAAAGAAATTGAAATTTCACACCGTCATGTATTTAAGTATTTACACTGGTGTGTCAAACTGGCAGAAAAAATCTGTTTTTTTTTTAATTAAAAAAATACAAAACAATAGCTGTACTCAGAATCTTCCACTGTGTCATTTTTTTGGACATTTTTCTGCCTCGCCTGCATCACCTGTCCAATATCAAAGGTTTCAACTGTGAAGATATCAGTGCGGCCCGTCTCAAAGTAGTTCCCCAGGTTGTTGTCGGAGACCACCAGCATCATCTTACTGGTGTCGCCTTTCTCTCCATATAGCTTGACAAACACGTTAGAGTCTGAGCTGCCACCAGGGATTTTGCCCGTCTTCACTGCGATGCGATAGTCAATGTCTGACACACAAAGACAAAATATATGGTTCACCTTATGGGGTCAAATATAATCCCCATCTCCAGAAAGGTTGGGAAACTTTCTCAATATGCAATCAAAACCAAAAATCTGCAATTTGTTGAATCACTTGAATCTTAATTTATCAGATAAAAGTACAAAGAAAAGCATTCCAACCTAAATGTATTTTGCATATACTGTGTAAATTATATAAATAGAATGACGCTTGCACACTCACAAAGGTTTAGAGAATTTGTAAGACTACAAGGGTTATGTAAGTAACACTGTTTTTAATTGTTATAATTAAAAGTGTTGTTTTCTATTGCAATTATGTGCCTTAACTAAATTTTTATCTAAATTAAAGCATTTGGACTCACTGTAAAGACGCTGTCCATCTGATAATGGCACTAACTCCCTAACAATCTGTCCATCATCCTCATTACGATCCAGCCACCTGCACAAAACATTCAAGAATCATTCAAGTCTTTCATTTGGTCAACTGAACGTGGTTGTAACAAAAGTGGCGAACAAATTCTTCATTTTGTATTCACACTGTTACTGATGCACCTGTTGCACGGAAACTCCACAGCGTGGACCTCGGCCTGACCCTCTTCTCTTACAACCACTTTATCAAGGAACCAGCCGCAGCCGCCACCTTTTCCATCATGCCCGATCCTCACCCTGCGGACCTGCCCAATGGTTACTGCCTCAATTATGAACTCATCCAACTAAAAAACAACAACAAAAAAAACCTTGATGGAACCTTACATTCTGATGTTTTCTGACACATCACACAGAACACAACACAAAACATGTATACTGACGCATCTTTTGTTTCCAGTATTTGAACAACTGTGACAAATAGGATACACGATTCCATGCAAGCATTTGATTACAATTAGAGTTTTATACTGTCATCACTGACATCAACACCAGAAAGAGCACATAGCAAGCTGCAGAGCCCAGTAATTTAGTTCATTATTATCACACTGATCAGAAAACAGAATATAAAATAACTAAATTACAATGTGCCTTTTGATTATTAAACCAAAAACATATTAATAAGGCCAGAGAATTACATTTTTCTTCCTGACATTTCACAAAGATTTAGAATCTGTCTGACAGTGAATGCACAGAATCCACCCACGTTTCCTTTCTCAAACTTGTTGACGTTGTTCTTGCAGTTGACCAGCTCTCTGTCTCCTGTGTCTCCCAGGTCTCCAATCAGATTGAGAAAGACACTTGCATCTGTGCCACTCCCACTTACAGTGCCCGTGCAAACTGTCACTCTGTATTTCACCACTGAAGAAAAGAAAATTGGTCAGTCGTTTTACATAACACTTTTCACAGGTAATAACATTGAAATTATATGGTGACAAGAGGCTAATATTATGATACAAGCAGCTTATTACTATTACAATTTCCAGATAAGTGTAATATCTTCACTTGAAAATGCTCATGGAAAACAAAATTGGTAATTGCCATGTTGACATTTATCCTTCCTTACACAATGTTTTGTTTAGTTTTGAGGTAATACTGTTCACATAAGGTTTAAAGTAGGACCTTGTTGTCTGGACACAAAAAACTGTGATTTTTTTCTGTGAAAATGCAATATAAATAATTTACTGTACTTATTTACTTACTTGCAAATAGTATTTTCTTTGCAATAATCATCAATTAGGGATAAATGCCCTCAACCTCCTTCTGTTTAGTTTAATCACACTATTACATTGTTATTACCAAGCAATTACCTAAATATTATAATATTATAAAGTTGGGATGCTGTGTAACATGAAAATAAGAACAGAACGCAATGATTTTCAAATCTCATAAACCCATAAAATAAAAGTGTCTCATAAAAGTGCCATTTACTTTTTGATCGTCCATTTTTTGATGAGATGTGTTATGATGTGTTGCTGCCATCAAATTCAAACTGAGCTGATATTTTTCATGAAATCATAAAATATCTCATTTTTAACACCTGATATGCTGTTTATGTTCTACTGGTTATAAAATGTTGGCTTATGAGATGTGCAAATCATTGCATTCTGTTTTTATCTAAGTTTTACGCAGCGTCCCAACCTCTTTGAACTGCGTTGTACATTGTAAATAGGACAGTACTACCATAACATTGCGTTCCTACTATTTCTCTGTTATCACAGAACTGTAATATTAAGTGTTACTTTATATTCTTCTTATATATTTGGCTAATTAGACTCTTGGTTTATACACCTGCATGTACATACATGGTGGTGGCTCAGCGATCAGTTCTCCAGTGGCAGGTAGTTCCCTCACAACCTCCTTATCATCTTCATTAGTGTCCAGCCACCGCTCACATGGAAATGTATACTTTTCTTTTGTCAGTGTCTTCATCAAAGTTGCCTAATATAAGAACCACATGTCAAAAGGTTTATTTGACATGATTTTTATTTTATTTGAGTCTTTCTTTTTTCTTTTTTGAAAAACCTGAAACATGAACACTTTTTTCAAATGTACTGTACATAGAATCCAAACATGTCTGTTATGTCTATGTTAATTAGCATGCCTGCAAATGTGCATGTACAGGATTTAAACGATTTATACAAATTGATTATTGTTTATTAATCAGAAAAAATGACCAGTAATGTCAAATTCTCATTGAATGCAGAGGAATAAAGGCCTAAAGAATTCCTCACCTTGCTAAGATGCCATCCTGCAAATGGATGTCTCTTTTCGTGCCAGATTCGCAGTTTCCTCAATTTTCCCAAATCTGGCAGCTCAACCTAAGAGTTCACATCAAGATGAAAGCACTTTATTACTGACAAGTCAACACTCACATGTGTGGTGCTGAATTATAGAGAAGGCGACATACCATAAACCTGTCCACCTGTCCCTGTTCAAAATTGTCAGTCTGGTTGTCTAGTCTGATCTCGTCTGACTTGCCATTCTCTCCATACACCTGGAAAGAGACATCTGCATCACTCCCCGCGTTGGGAATATCTGATGTCCAGATCCACAGCGACCAGGGATACTCTGAGGAGCAACAATTTTATCATCATTTTTAAGTCAGAAGCAATATCAGTGCAAGATATAAGCAAACAGTAATTCAATTTAAGAAGTACATCATAGAGAAAGTCACTCACAAAATAAGGAATATGCAAGATGAGTTTGAAAAGAAGTGTAGCAATATATAAAATACAGTGAAATCATTATAGATGACTTTCCTAAGCTTTTTTAAAATAATTTTTTTATCTTTTTGTTTTGTTATATTATTGGAAATATTGGACCAGGAAAACAACAAAACGTGTATGAAAAAAATGTGTATGAAGTACATTTAAAGGAGAGTGCAAATGTCTGATGAACATAGTGGAGTTTGAAATGTTCTTGCTCAGGTCCTGTTTTGGTAAATATAGGAAATGAGATAACCAATACTAATGCTGCTGTGCGGCTATAATTATTGACATTCAACTCACTTTTCTGTCTCTTTTGCCTGAGAGACACCATCTCATAGAGTTCTCTCTCGATCAGCCCATCTCCCTCCCTGTCATCCAGCCATTTACTGCATGGGAAAGTCTGCTCAATCCCCGTGAATGGACAATAAACTACCACCTATGCAATAACAAGACTCAAGCTCAGTTACTTCACAGAAAATTACCAGACTGTATGATAAACATGTACATGTACCTTCTCACAGTACCACCCAGCACTGACTCCTCCATTGTCATGTCCGATGGTGACTCTGCTGAGGGGACTGAGGAGAGCAGCAATCTCCACATTAAAGATGTCAGTCAAGCTCCGCGCAAACTTACCTCCCTCTAAAAACACCTGGTGAAATACAACAAAATAAAAATAAAAAAAAAACACCATGTAAAAATACCAATAACTCGAGTCGTTCATGGTGAAGCATCGTCCTACAGCCCTAACAGTGGGAAATTTGTGGTCTGATATTCATTCATCTCCCCAATATAACTGAAGAGATGTTATTTGATGTAGAGTAAATTGACAACCAAAGTCTGTAAATCATATTTGTAGAAGGACTGTGTGGTATAAATGACACGAATGAATGGATTCAATCACAATTTCAAACAGCCGCGACTTGAAGCCACTCTTCAAGTAAAACTAAAGCCAGTCTGCATTATTACCAGAACAAATAACTGTCGTGCATAACTTTTAACTCAAAACAAATGTCTGTTACATTCACATTTCATTAGTAAATTCTACAGCTTAAAAACAGGGTCATACAGCAGTTTGAGGGGATAAACAGTACTTGCTGGTGTAAACACACAAGCGCTCCATTGGGTCCGGACTGTATTGCTTGACAGTTTTCAGATGAAGGAGGTCAAATATTTTTGAATAAAAATAACTTTAACAATAGATGAAAGTTACCCACTGCAGCTTTAAGTAAAAATAATTAGAAAAACAGTTAAGTAGAAGTTTATTTGTTATGCATTGTTTCACAATGTATTGTTGCAACCATAATGTCTTAGTTTAGTCAGTTTCTTATATGGGATATATTCTCATTACCTTGCCACTGTTCTTAAAGCCTTTCGAGCCGTGCATCACAATGTGGACTTTGGAGTTGGTCCCAGCACCTCGGATGTTTCCTGTCACGATCTGAATGTTGTACACTATACCTGGATAGAGGCACAGTTACATCAAGCCATCAGTGGCTCTGCCAGATGCTCATTATGGTTCATGGCACTGAAACTCACTGAGCAAGTGAGCAGGGTTTACTCAGCCAGAGCAGTGATCATGAAGACAGATTACATGAGGCTTTTTTTAGAAAAAAAAGTTTTCAAAAAATATAATACATACAGAATGACAAGACATAAAACAACTAATTATCTTGGTATTTGAAGAGTCTTACTTAATTTGTTGGTAATTAATTTAAAAAATGAGACAAATTCTTTTGTAGGAAAAAAGATTTGTTTTGATTTATGATCATATAAATAAGACATTTCTTCCAAATCTTAGATTCACCTGTGGGCTGGCTACCCCCAACCAAAATATCCCTCTGGATCTTTCCATCATCCTCATCAATAGCAAACCAGCGGCCAATTGGAAATTCATACACCATTTTGTTTCCCAGATCATCCAAAACCACCTGCATGAGAAGGAAAAAAAAGAGAACATAGAGCCAAAATTTGGAAAGCTGTTGTATATAATATTTTTTGACAGCAGCAGTACATATAATTGGATAGACTGACACTTAAAATGAATAAAACTGATTCATGTGCCATTCATTTAAATGAATACCAACAGAATATACATTATGAAGTACAAAATAAGGAAACACTCGACCATTTACTTTGGTGGTTCAGTTGGTGGATGTTACATTATTTTGTGGTCAAATGTATTATGCATTAATATCAGTAAAGACTCTTTTGGCGTTCACTTGCACTTGTAGTGTACAGAGTTATTTAAATGACCATGTGTAAAGAAGACTAAACCGATTTCAGTCATGACAAGTGCAAAAATGTTTTTTTTGACAACAAATACTCATGATTACGGTATGATGATCTACGTTTACTGTCACTGATGATTTTTACTGTGAGTCTGTGATGCAGGAAATCTACTGACTTGTGTGTTTGCTGTAAGCTGATCCCTTAATGGGGCATGGTTTCTCTTTACACAAAGGGTAGAATGACAACATGTGTGTCCCGTGTGTATGTGTGCGTGTGTCTGTTTGATTGATGTGAACACTTTGACACTTACATTGTTTGTGTCAGAGATGCACAGTGACATGAGTTAAATAAATTCTGATTCGGATTCTGAGTTGCAGAGGAGTTGTGTGACGGTAGAAACTGAGCAGAATGAGGCACAGAAAGACTCTGAAGATGAAGGCTTTGTTACAAGATTAGCGCCTGAAACCTCCCGCTACACATGATCTAACAAAATGAAAGTCATTCCTTACCTGGGTTAGGGGTAAGAAAAAATTAAGTGAGTTCTTTTGTGTGTGTGAGATTTACCTTGTCCGCAAACCAACCAGCCGAGGAGCCTTTGTTATTGTGGCCGATGGTGATCTTCCGTATTTTGCCCAAGTTTGGTGCCTCAATTGTGAACTTGTCCTCTGTGCCTTTTTCAAAGTTATCCTTGTCATTGTCCAGTCGCCTCTCCCCTACAATAAAGTAATGCATGTATGATCTGCCATGGTGTAAATATGATGAAGCAACGGCTGATGTATCTGTTGTACTGCTGCAGGGCTTCAGACAAGGCCATTAAAATTCTTTCATTTTCCAAATTATTTTAAACATATAATTTGTTCGGGGAAAGAAAATATAGCACGAAGTCTCATTTTGATATTCACATTTTAATGATATACTGTATGTTGCTTTTATTTGCAAACACGACATGAGGCGTCTCATTTTGAGCCAGAATGGTAGTCCCAATTATTCTGATTAACACTAGCTCGGTTTTACATGGACCCAAATAATTGGAATAAAAGACAGATTGGAAACAAAAATTATTCAAGTAAACTTTTAAGTAAGCACATAAACCCGATGGTGTTCCATTGCTGGTACTGAAAAAAAAAAACACAGAGCAAAAATGTGTTCCAGAGCCAACACAATTGTCAAAATGGTTCAACCTGATAAAACACCAAATGCATGTAGACACATATCATAATCGGATTACTTATTTTTTTACATCCATGTAAACAGGGAAGTTGTAATTTGTAATCAGAACGATTTCAGTAGAACCGAATAAAATGTACACATGCAAACATAGCCACTTATATAATGATTATTTATATAGATTATCAATTGGTGTTTGGGACAAATATTTCTGGGACTCTAAAGTTTGTGAATTTCCGAATGAAAGAAGTAAAAGAATGATCACGTACATTATATACTGTATTTACCTGTGTCTCCAAACTCCCCAAAGATATTGATGAAGACATCTGCATCTGTTCCACTGCCTTTCACATCTGCAGTAAATACGCTCACTATATACTTATTATCTGGAAAGTTATGAGCATTAAAGAACAGTTTAGAAAACACACTTTAGTACAGTACTGCATGTACAGGTAAGCCACATGTAACCACTCGAGTGGTTAACATCATCATCGTATTATTTTAATACTGACTGTGTACACGCACATTTGGGCATGTCCATGGGGTCCATGCTGCCCAGCAGTTCTCTGACATAAAGGCCATCTCCCTCATTCTTACTCAGCCAGTTGTTACAAGGAAAGTAGAACCTCAGGTGAGGCCTAATCACATCTGTCACCACCACTCTGTCCAGGAACCAGCTGGCACTAAGGCCAGTGTTGTCATGCTCAATCCTGGAACAGCATAATAGCCACATCTCAGAATAGTCATGTAATTTTTTTTTCCTTTCTTTCCAAAAATACCTAATATGTAAATAAAGAAAACAGGCGTGTGGACTAAAATGTACCTTATCTTTTTCAGTGGTCCAACATTGTGCGTTCTGATTCGGAACACATCAGTTTTGGCCCTTTCGAAGGCTGTGCGGCTCCTAAAATCATAAAAAAGGCAAAACAGTTCAGGAAGCAGTCTTGAAAATGTAACACGTCATGCAGAAAAATCACAGCACTGCAAACTAACACATAAGAAATAAATACCTCTTTTCTGTACTGTTGAAGTGGAGGAAAATGAAAAAAAAAAAAAGATTTATTTCAAGCGCAATTTTAAACAAAATATTTTGCATTCATCCCAATGAGTACAGATGCATTTACATCAAAACTGAAGGACACTCACTTGCTGGCCAGGTGAACTTTGGGAGTGATGCCATATTCTCCAAAGAGGGTAACAAACACGTTGGCATCGGTTCCGGCTCCTCTTTCATCACCAGTGATGGTCACAATCTCATACACTTGAGGGTTTGATGAAATCAGGCAAAGGGAAACAGGATGCAGTGCATTAGTACAAGGCTGGTGAGGTGCAGCAGTAACCAGGGATGTGATGATCCATAATCTCATATTACAGAATGCTGGAAAC
This sequence comes from Brachirus orientalis, assembly GCA_016785285.1. Lineage (NCBI taxonomy): Eukaryota > Metazoa > Chordata > Actinopteri > Pleuronectiformes > Soleidae > Brachirus > Brachirus orientalis. The sequence goes on along the minus strand of JAFBJR010000427.1, from coordinate 6,395,563 downwards.
ATCCCTCATCTGAAAACTGCAGAAATTTGTCATTTCCTTTTTTTTTTTTTTTTTTAAACAACAATTTGGATCATAAACAAACAACAGAAAAACTGCAAATGCACCACAGCCAGCTCTTCACTTTTTGTTTCTTTCTGGTTGCATTTGGAGACGTTTTGCTATAAAAGCAACTAATTAACATCACCATATTGTGTGACTCCAAGGTTAGCTTTCACACTAACTGAAAACACTGGGTGATTCAATAATAACCTGGTGCAGGTTTTTAAAAAAATAGTTGATATGAAATTAAAATCAAAGTTAAATTAAACAATTCATATATATATTATATATATATATTAAAGTCCTTTCCATTTTAATTTGATTTAGTTTGATAGTTTTCTATGAAACACTGAAATGATTTATGTCAGGTGATTTTTTTTTTTTTTTTTCAATCAGAAAGTAAGAAAGAAACACATTTTAAGCAACAGTATGCCGACAACTGTACGAAACCCAGACCTGGTTACTTCTATAGATTTTTTTCCTGTTTATTCTGTTATCGGATTGATGGTCAGTTATCTCGTAACAACGAAATAAGTGAGTGCAAATTTCTCTCACGACAACATGACAAATGTGGCCGTGACCACCTTGTATAAAGTTTGGTGAGTGACAGGTGTCACGTAGCTGTATGTTGAGGACAACATACTGACGACACTTGGATACCACTTCACCCAGTGTAATGTTACCATGACCGTCAAACTGAAGCAAGGGCCCTTCAACAGTGGAGCCACTCAGACACGTACGTATATCTGCAGCCAAGTGTTCACCTCTGCTCTGGGAGTCAGGTGTCTTCCCTCACACAGAACTTGCATGAAATGTCTAATTGCATCACATCCACATTATTCTAGTTGTAGCTAAATACGATCGAGATGCTGTAATGTGTGTGGTAATTTAGAAAAAAAAAATTACCTTTCTTTTTGTGGTACTCATCCTCGTAGTTCTCCACACTTTCTGGCTCGTAGTTGCGCAGCTCATTCTCATAGATTTCAACATAATTTTCAACCTTCTTCTTCTTGCCTTTTGTTTTCTTGGTGTCTTCGTCACTGTCTGAGCCTTTCTTCTTCTTTTCTTTCTTTTTCTTCTTCCCCTCCTCTTCATCCTCATCCTCTTTCTCAGAGTCCTTCTTGGATTTCTTTTCTTTTTTGTCCTTGGAGCCCATTCTGGCTTTGACCGAGGACTTCCCTGAGCCTTTCTTGGTGGCCTTAATCACATCAGGAAGAGTCTCACCTCTCTTTTTACTCCTGCAAACATTGTTGTTATTCTTATTATCTGTATTCTGGGACTCGCTGCTTAACTCATCCCCACTCTCTTCTTTGGCTTTCTTCCTCTTGTTCTTGACCTTCACCTGATTGTGTCCCTTATTTTTGCTGCTCCTCACATCAGACCCTGATGTGTCAGAATTGTATCCTTCTTCATTGCTGTCTTTTGACTTCTTCTGCTTACTCTTCTTCTTAGGCTTTGGTTCCGGATCATCCGAGTCCTCGTCATCTACATCTTTGGTTTCCTCCTCTGCTCTTTGTGCTGTTTTTTTCTTTTTTGTGGGCATCTTTAATTTATTTACTACCTTGTAACCGTAACCGATTCCTGTTTGTTCCGGTGAAACTTGATTAATTGACCCGTGTCTGTGCAAGAGGAGTGACCTGCTGGCAGGACCAGGTCTGAGTCAGAGCTCACAGATGACAGTTTGACACGCAGCCAGGGGAGGCCCTGGCTCTCTGCTGCTGTTATCCTGACCCACAACAGCAGCAGGTTCTCTGACCTCATTAAAAATGATTACCTTGTCACATGATCAGAGGAGGGAATCCTGCTAGAAAAGTTCACAGGTAGGGATCCCAAGTTATGTCTATGGTTGCATGATAATACAAGATTTAAAAAAAATGCTTTATATATTTATTTATTTACTTTACTTTATATATTTCCATTTAGGAAGTGGTGTTTTGCGTGGAGCTGTTGTGTGATAAATAACGTTAGATGTTGCCATGGAGTCTGAAACCAATTTTTCTTTCTCTGTAGAGTGCCTGAAAATATGTGAGCTGAATTTGCACTTTCATGGTAAATCTACAGCAATGTGATGAATAGTGGGAGGAAAGTCTAATTAGTCATAGGACTATAAATAGTTGTGGTTGGAGAGAGTTTGATTGGAAGGTTAAGGTTAGGTATTTTCGAAATACCTAAAATTGTGTCCAGGTTTGTGTGTGTGTGTACGTGCGTGTTCTTGTACTTGTTGCCGAGTGAGGACATTTTGACAAAGTGAGGACATTTTGTCACCCCTTTAAAGGGCTTTTTCTGGGTTAAGACCTGGTTTTAGGGTTAAGGTTAGAATTGGGTTTAGGTTAGGGTTAGGCATGTAGTTGTGATGGTTAAGGTTAGGGTAAGGGGCTAGGGAATGTATTATGAATAGACAAAAACCCCTGCCTCTTTATTCTTTATGATCCCCCAGAGGAACATCCACACCTACAGTACTTGAATGACGGAACACCTGGACTGTGACAACACAGCCAACTCCATTTCCACCCACTGAAAGGAACAAGGTAATTATGATTAACTTAGACATAGACTGCAGCAGAGAAAAAAACAAAACAAAAAACGAAGATATGATTTGATTTATCATTGCACTTTTGACGTTCTAGCAGGAAAATGCTGTGCTTTTTCCCCTGCAACCTGTCAACATATCTGCTATAATGTATATAGACTACTATACTGAGGGCAGTATATAACGGAAATGAATTCTGAACAGGGAGGACTAAAACAAATGATAAATGGAAACATATAATCCACAGAAAAGACAGTATGCGTGATGTGCTGTGTTACATAACATAGAAAGTGCTACTTTTTGCAGGCTTTGATAAAATTTACAAATGATGTAAATACAATCATATTTTAAATTAATTAAATTTAAAATCAGTTTTCTAAATTTAAAATCAGTTTTCTGTGTACAAACTAGATTTCTAGTTTGTACACAGTAAAAAAGTCACTTTGTACAAAACCACCAGTTTGTTGATGTTTTCTACATCTGTCTAAAGTGCACGTTTGCTAATTTAAGAACATATTATTGCTGATACTTGAAATTGTGATATAACACTGCCAATTAATAAGAGACCTTAAAGTATTCACCCACACAAGGAATTACATGCATGTGCTCCCTCTTTCTGCCTCCCTCTGCAGCCAGCAGAGGGAGACATTTCATTTTCCATTTGTGTTAAAAGTGAATTAGTTTCATCAAAGAAAGAGGATTGATTTGCAGAGTGTGGCAGGCTTATAAAACACACACACACACACACACCTATTAATGGAAAATTTCCAAACCAGAATTTGACTTTACATGTAAGATGGAAATCTTATACTCTATATAGAAAAGAAAAACAGGAGGAAAATTAATTATGTCCATAATGAAACATGTTCATTATATGCAAGCATCATATATATATACTATGTGTGGCATGCGCAGTGTTAAAGGTAGTAGCCCTTATACAGAAACACAAAAACACCAAAATGTATCTTTGTTTGCTGAATACACAATGAAAACAGCTTCTTTCTGTATTTATTTATTTATTTATTTTATTTTTATTTATTTATTTATTTATTTTTCTTGTCTAATTATAATTTTTTCCTCTACTTGCTTCCTGGTGTGAAGAATCAACCTCAGTGAATCCCTGGATTATTATTCATGTTCCTTAGACACATCTTCCCCCCCGCTCTCCCCCTCTCTCGCTCTCTGTCAGCAGTGATAATCCGAACTTGGAACCCTCACTCCAAACTCTCTCTTTTAGAATAGTGGGAATGTTTGCACCTCCAAGTGTTCAATTTGATGTTTTTATTCCAGGAATTACAGTAAGTCTTACGATTACAGTCTGATTCACAACCCAGACGTGTTTAAGTGTTTTTGCAGAATTTTGTGGAGTAAGCCTATAAATCCCCATTAGTAGTTGCTTTTCCATTATGCAGTCACAATGCACACAAGTGGTCCTCTAACGCATTTTACAGACTGTTTGGACTGCAAACAGTAGTTTTAAATGGATTACCAAATCAATTTAATGAAACAGTGGTTACATAATCTGACAAAAACTGTTGAACTAGGCAAAGAAACAAGTTTCGAATAACTAATGGGTGATACTTTTTAAAGACGGGGACAACTAATAACCTGTAGCATGCCCTGTAGCCTTCCTTGCAGACTGACATGTTTGTGAGATGCACATCAGCAACGCACACTGAAAAACAATTTCCATGAAGTGATTCGAAATATTTGTTCCAACAAACTAAACAAGCTGCCTCTTTTAAATTCGCGGTTTCAAGTTTCATTGCGAAACAGCAAAAGAAGCATTTTAGACTATAGAGGCTCAGATACGAGCAAATAGACTGTCATGGGTGTCTACATGTCTGAGCTCCAGAGAACCACTCAAATCATAATTGTCCTTTCATTGCTGTTTCAACAGAAGTGTTTGAAATTCATAAACACAACAATAATTTGCAATAATCTGTAACTTTCTGCAAGATTTTGGGGAAAATGGACCTGAAATGACAACAATCTCTTAATCAGCATAAGTAATTTTACTTTGGTTAACTTCGTTCCTCATTTAATTACAAGATGTTACCATTTGTTTATTTATGCTTTTTAAAGATGTCAACATCATGGAGTGACCAGTGGGAATCTGAAATGTCTCCCGAATGAGATTCTGACTTCAGATCCTCTCATAGTCTTTGGATGAAAAGGTTAATTGGCTTCTGTTTATTTTCTATCCTGTCCAGAAAGAACTTTGTGATATAATAGCCACGGCTCGGCATCTCAGAGGACGATCTGCACCCTGAAAACAAACACGGCGGAGGGTCTGACGGTGCAGTAGGATTCACACAAGGAAATGAAGAAGGAAACACAAAGTCTTACCAGGATACGTGATGAACGTGCAGCAACTGTCACGTGGCTTGACCAACGGAGGCCATGATTTTTCGATAAATAAAAGAAAGGCAAAGTGGTTTGTCCCTTCTCACTAAAGGTCATCAAAACCCCATTGAAATCAATTCAGATCAATCCGAATGGTAATGAGCAGCTAAAATACATGGGGATGTTCCTGGTGAATTCATTATGATGGGAAATCCAAACAAAAAACATTTTTAATCATTAGGCTTGCTTAATTACTTAATAACATGCAACATGCAAGGTTTCACTGACGTCGGTTGGCATTGTCATGGCACAGTCATGGAGTTCATCCAGGATCTGCCAGAGCATGTTACTTTTTATATTTTATATGCTCCATACACACTGTGTCTACGCTTCATTCAGAACATATAAAGAGGAAGTGCCACATAAATACATTAGAATTGCTACATACTTTATATAAAAAATATATTGATGAAGATATATCAGGCAGCCAATCTCTGTGTTAGAATAACAAAATGGACACCAACTTATTCAAGGATGAGTCTTAAATGAGAAATTAATGAAATTACTCAAAAAAAGCAAAATATAAGGGGCAAGATGAGAAAGCATGAGAGGGTCAGGGTATAAAACAAACAGAATTTATTTTTTAAATAAAGGACAAAGTGGACAAATACTATATTCCGATTACAAGGCTTGGATGATGCATATTCGATTTTTTCCAGGGCTGTGTAGACATAGAAATGTGATAATTCATTTTTAAATCAGATTTGTGCGACTTCAGTAAGTGGTGCTAGTTCATACATTTATCTAAAATGCAGCCTTGTGAGAACGGTCATATCAGAACCCCTGCAGCTTTTTGCCTGTGAGCACACACTGTGTTCAGTCTGTACAGACAGCAGGGCAAAATGAAACTGAAAACAAGGGACTAAGGAAGAATTGACTGTAAGCACAGAGTGTCACTTACAATTTCGGCTAAAATTTGAACCAGCCCCTTCCAGTCAGTGGATGCTAAAGGGGAAACTTGGACTTTGTAAAGAAACGTTAGAAATTAAAACTTCCAATACTGATCAAAAGAAAAGTTTAAATTTTTTAGTGCTTGTTGAAGTAGTTCACCCTGAGCAATTCAAAACAGTGTTGTGAGGGGGACATCAACAGAGTATTGCTCCGATATTTATATTAGTACTGTAGCTTCTGCAGACACCAACTGTAGAACGTCTCTGCATCTTTTGGCTGACAGCTTACCAAAAAATAGTTGGGCTGGCTTACTGAAAACCAGGACGTCACCATGCATATAGTCGATTAAACACAGGTGAAACACAACAGGATGTGGCAGACAATCACAGTGAAGGGAAACCAGAAAATGGCAGGAGGCCGAACAACACAGTTGGTACATACTAGGGAAAAAAAACGTCAAAATACAACTGAAAACGATCAAGACAAAGGGTAAAAAGTAAAAGAAAACCTGGAACAAAGAACCGAATGCCAAGAGCAACAAAAACTTGAAACAATAACCCAAACTCAACACTACCAAAAGTATAGAAACTGAATAACTCATCAAAATCCTCAATTACAGTATTACATGACAGTCGATGCATCAGAGGTCATAACTTTCTGGGAAAACTTGGTCTGAAATACACCAAGAAAACATTACCTGATCCTATTAGATGGTATTATCCTGGCTCTAACTTCCATTGTCAGGAAAATTCCACATAAAACAATAGGACAGCCTTCAAGTCAAAGGGAATGCTGAAAAAACTGTTACACAGTTGTTTCCCCTAGCCTAGACTACTGTAAATTGCTGTTATCAGGATTTCTCATTAAGTGACTAAAAATCGGCTAGTTCCAAAATGCTGCAGCACGAGCTCTGACGGGAGCTTAAAAAGAGAAGAAATCATATTTCTGCCGTATTATCTTGTCTATATTGGCTCCCAATAAAATCCAGAAAATAAGTGATAATGATAACGTACTGTGTGTGGTGATTCCCCGTTATATAACTTAAATGGAATTGAATTACCCTCAAGCTTGAATGTTACTGTTGGGTTGTTGGCATTTCTGGTTTATTTCAACCCGGTGCATTTGCCATGAATGTGAATTTGAGGATCTATGAGCAGTGCATACTTGGCACAAGGGTCTGGGTCACAAAACATGTGGCACAAAACAAGGTATATCAGTGACAGCAGCCCAGGATTAAATAATAAACCTGTTTGTTTGTGTGTGTCTTACTTATGATGTGGGGACCTAAATCTGTTCACACAGTCACATCATGGGGACTTGTCTTCCTAATGGGGATAAAAATCACGTCCCCATAATGTGAATTACTGCATTTTAAGCTGAAGAAATTTTTAAAGTTCAGGCTGAGGTTAGGGTTAGGCTAAGGTTAAGGTCAGAGTTAGGGTTAGGGCACTAGTAATTATGGTTAAGGTTAAAATAAGTCTCCAGGAAATTAATGTAAGTCAATGTAATGTCATCTGAAGTCATGGAAACTAGTGTGTGTGTGTGACTGTTCAAGTCAGACTCTAAGTAAACACAAAAAGCGGCAAACTGGAACAGCAATTAGTAAACACTTTCTGAGTTTACTTTAAGTTGGACTCAGAGTTAAGTATTTGAAATGGTTCATGTCAAGTACCCAGAATTCAAAGAACACAGTGAAATCAGTTTTAATTTCTGAACATTTTTAATTCTTGTGGCTGGTTGCCACTATACAGCACATTAAATCATTACATGACATGAAATGACGATGTAGTTCCTTATCTACTATACACTGTTTTTCTTTAATTCTTTACATCTTGATGTCTTCCTGTTTTTTTATGTTGCCTACTGTAGATCCAATTTCTTCAGGATAATAACAATAATAATTAAATATTAATAATAACTGTTGTGGAGAAACTGTTTTCTGTTCTTAAGTCATGTCCTGACCTTGCTGGTTCCCTGACCTTTGACCTTTCATATACAATTTAACTTCCATATAACAAAGAGGAAGTTGAAGTTAAAGTGTACCTTGCAAAGCCTGTTTTAACTTGTATTGCAAGGATATACAATATAATGCTACAACTGTGTACAACAAACTGTGATAAAGTGGACAAGTAGCAAAAAAAGCTGCAGTCCATTTTGGACACGGGAGAGACACAGGGTTCTAATTCCCTTGAAGGGAAATTGTTTGGAAATATACCGTACAGCCTATAGTCATGGTGCTGGGTGAAAGTGAAACAGATCAACAATATAAGCCTTCCCTCCACATCTGCACACTCTCTCTGTTGAGAGTGCACTCAAGAGGTGACATCTGATACTGTGTGTGCAAGTAAGCCACTTGTTGTCTGTTTCCAGTTGCTGGTAAAACACTTACATTCATGTTGATCCACACCAACGACCATTACTGGCGCTGGTCCGACATCCTAGGATGGCGCCGCTTGTTGCCTCTGGTAGGAACTGAAGTAAAGAATCACAAGTGGATGAAAACTGAGCTGTACGCACACACACACACACATGCACACACACGCACACACATGCACACACAGGCACAATGTATTGTATCTATTAGGATTAATGGCATGCATAACAATCATTGTAGTTTGCTCATTAAATGCCCAGCGACATACTTTTCCCATTGATTTTGTGGCCATTGAAATAAATGACCCTTTGTTTCACATACAGCAGCAAACTGACAGTCAGTTCCTGTTGTTTCCTCTGAAGACCCCTCCACTATATCATGATTCCCTGGTATACTGCATCAAGCCTTTGGCTCAGAGGCAAGATGGATGCTATTTTCAAATACCTAATGTAAAAATGATCTTTGCAGAGGCAGCATTAGACATGTTGGAAGTGTGTGTGCACCAAAGCAAGCAATGTGTCAGCTTACACTGCAGACTGTGAGAAGAAAACCACCTAGGACCAATGTTTTTTTTGACCCAGTGTTAATTTTATATGTTTTACTGCTGAGTTATTTGACCAAAATATGGCATGGCTGTAGACATCGTCTTTTCCTCTCAACAAAAGTGTGACAGCTTTGTTGAACTTGGGTTAAAATAACCATATTTTATTTTAGTCAGAACTAAAACTAAGACTGCACAACATCTTCATACTTCAATATACTTACAGGGTAACAGAGTATTGTGTCCATGAATTATTGATCCCAATTGACCCACCGATTATATTCTTTGTTTAGTATATGCTTTCGAAGACTCAATGACTATTATTTTCCTACTCATACAGTATGTGATTTATGAATTAGTTTGACACATAAGTCCTAGACAAAGTTGACACTTTTGCAATTTGAGTTATGAAGTGCTAAAATCTTAAAATAATTCCGGATGTAAGCAGCAGTCAAGCTACAACACAGCCTCAGACCACCAGTTTTCAGAAAACCTCAGCGTGAGACACAGTAATCTGATCCCTGAGCAGACAAGGACCTCAGCCTTCAGTATCTGGAGGAGCTCTCTGTGGCCAAATTAACCTGTTTTGAAATAATGATTAATGGCACGGATAACTGAAGGGAAAATCTACTATGTACATAATGGATGAGAGGAGGGGATAATGATTATTTGACAATTGAAGGAGAAAGACAGGACCAGGCAGCTGTATGAAAAAAAAATGCAGAGAGCTAAAACAAAGTACTGAGGAGCAGAGTTGGCAGAGACGGCGGAGAAAGTGGGCAAAAGCTGCTGGTTTCCAGTGTGTGTGGACACGTGATGGGCCGATACTGGTGTGGTGCAAGTGTTTACCATCATGCAGTGATTTTTAAAACAACTTAATTTGGGGTTTTGTCACATGATCGATCAAGTAAGGAAGGGATTTTGGGCAGAACAGTGGTAGAGCATGTCGTCTTTAAACTTGAAGGTTGTGAGTGCGATTACAGGCTCCGCTAGTCTACATGGCAATGTATCCTTGGGCGGGACACTCAACCCTATGTTGCTCCTGATGGTTGTGCCAGCAGCTTGTGAATGAGTAAGAAAGATGAGTGATAGAAAATGTGCTTAGAGTGGTCATCAAGACTAGAAAAGTGCTATATATAAAGGACTATATTTGTGAAGTACAGTATGTTATATTTTTACAAGTTTACAAATGATTACAAACTTAGACATTTTAAAGGAATGTGGTGAAGAGGTGAGCTAAAAAACCTCTTTATTAGCAGGAACTGAATATACGAGTGGCTAGTATATTTGCATGCATTCAAAGTGCTTAAAAATATTTTGGTTTTCATAGTCTTAGAATAAGACTCTTATAGGGCCCTGCTTTATGGAGATCGCCATCTGGTGCCACTGTGTTTCTACTGCAGCATGAACAGACGAACCAGCGGAACATGCATTTTGCATTTTGACACAGAAGCTCACTACACAAAGAAAGAATGACATCATTTATGGTATGTGTAGGTCACCATAGTTCCCTTTCTTACCATTAGATGTCACTCATTTATACACAATGGACCTTACCTAATGGCGAGCAAATCATATCAACAGCAAAACACCCCATGCCTTCAAGCCATTAAGGCCCTGAGCTATTTCATACCCAGTGGTCATGTGATCAGCGTGGTCAGATTAGTAGTCACATGATCATTGCAGACAGTGCAAGTCATATGACGGCTTATACTCGACAGAAAAAAAGCACACAGTACCTTAGAGCATCTGGATATAAAGATAACCAATAGTAAAGTCAGTATAAAATCAACTATAATGATTGGATGGCTCAATAAACAGTTACAGAAAGGTAGAGAGATTAACTACAAGCTTTAATCTGTGGGGTTTATAACAGGTCATGACTCCTGGACTCACTATGAAGAAACCATACATATAGATTTTAGGAATACTGATCTTATGGCCGATTTAATGTCTGACAAACCAACAACCTAAGCCTACAGAGACCTTTACTTCAATGGATTTTTTAAAAAAACATATTTTTTATTTACTTTTCTTGTCTGTGTTTCTCCACTTGATGGTCTAAAGAAATCCCCTCCTAAACCAAGTCTAAAATATGCTGGACTCTGCCAATAAAAACCCCACCATGTTTAACTTAGTAAAATTATAAAAGCTATTAAGCCCAAATTTCCAGAAAAACAAAAACACTTAAAGGACATGAGTGTTTAATAGTAAGGCTTCGCTCTTATTACTACATGGAGCAGAGGTGTCGTACTGTTTGCTTAAGAACATGGTAAAGTTTTGGCTGCCGTTTCTATGGCGCAATTACATTTCATGCATTAGTAAACTGTACCTGACCACATGACGTAATGAGAAGTTTTATCATGTTAGGAAAATTACAGAGTGGTTACACAAACATCTAGTTAAGTAGTGGGGTAATAGATGATAATAGGTTGTAGTTAGCATGGCAATAAATAAAATAAGTGAATGAACACTAATCGTTTGTGTTTTGAATTATCACATTTGCTTACTTATGGAGATGTAAATGCAGACAGAGGATAAATGCACGCAATATATACATTGACAAAAGTATGGTTGAGGTCCTGCTGGAGTGCTGCAGTGTGCCACTACAAGTGATACAAGATGCACTTCTTTTATTTAGTTATTTTAATCCAGTCAGAATAGAGCAGTGGTTGTCAAACTTTTTATACCAAGCACCACCTGAGAAAATATTGAGCTCTCGAAGTAACACCATTATTCCTCCTCTTCGTCATATATACTTCAGGCACTGGTATAGTGAAATTAGATTAAGATGGAGCGATAGACTCTAATTATTATTATTTAATGTATTAATTTTATTTTTTTGTTACTCGTTTCATTTTCTACGTACCACAAATTGAGAACTATGGTGATAAAGCATTAAAAAAACAGACATTACAAATTGAGGAGAATGATGTGCTAATAGTCTTATTCGATGGGGGAGATACCAACTCAGCGTGGGCATCTGTGTCTGAGCAGCAACTAGGAAAATCTCGTCGAGCTCAGAAACTGGTGGTGACACTGGTTGATCTAATGAGAATGATGAATGATGTAAGAATGGAAAACCGAATCAGACAGCAAAGACTTTGCGATACAGGGTGCACAGCAGAGCAGAGCAGGAAAACTACACAAGAGAAAAAAAAAAACAAAAAAACAAAGCCACTGGCATTAGGACGAGTGGCTATTGAGGCAGATGTGCTGCAGTATTACTGCTGATCCCAGCTGATCCCAGTAGATCAGCAGTTGTTGAAATTCTCAGACCAGCTACTCTGGCACCTACATCTGCTGATCTACTGGGATTTTCATGCACAACCATCTCTAGGGTTCATGAAAAACGGTCTGACAAAGAGAAAACATCCAGTAAGCAGCATTTTTCTGGGTGAAATTACCTTGTTAATGCCAGAGGTCAGAAGAGAATGGTTATTCATGAGCGAACAGCAACTGGTCACAGTAGCTCATATAACCACAACCAAGGTATGCAGAAGACCATCTGAAAGAACAACACATCAAATCTTGAAGCAGGTTGGCTACAGCAGCAGAAGACCACACCAGATGCCACCCCTGCTACTTTATTAGGTCTCCTCTGTACATAGTAAAGTGGCTGCTGACTGTGGGCTGCAACTTCATCTGGACCACAGCAAACACTACGAAATGAAAAGTATTATTAATGACCCCGAAACCCACTGAAACAACCCACTGTGGAAAATACTTGGAAAATAGCAAGAAAAGTGACCCATGTGAATACACCCACATGTAGTGCCACACACTTATTTCACACTATTAACATTGTGTAACACTTTCGCAGCTGTTGAACCATCACTTCTCCACCTTTTACTCTTCACATCACAAAACCTTGAATCACATGCTGTATGTAAGTCTTTCCTTTGACTTAAAGGTCACATAGAATAGTCTTTTGATCCAAAACTTGAGATCACTGATGTCTACTAAGATAAATTAACTAATATTTATGGTCAAAAACCTCATAGTCTCTTCAGATTAAGCCAGTTTATTGTTGCTCTCAGCAGACTGCCAATTTCTGAGCTAATGCCCGCCCCCAGAACACTGAGTCTCTTGTGCATTCCCACTTGCTTGTGATTGGCCAGCTACCAGCTGACCGACTGCTCCGTGGTGCTGCTTCTTCTTCTTCTACTTCAGGTTGAATGTTCACGCCCATGACCGGGAGTAGCTGTTGGTGGAGGGTTCGTTGCACGGCAAATGTGTTCATTACATAACTAAACTCGACTTTTCAAAACCACTTGCTCGAGCACAGGTAAACAGAGAATCCCTTCTTTCTCAGAAGTGGCTGAAGTGTTTATTGTGACACTTTACTAATGTTTAGATACGGGAAGGACACGGGGACACACCAAAAAACATCAGAAATTTGATTTTCCTGTGAATGTCCTCTTTAAAAGTAAAAAAAGAGAGGAAAAACTGAAAAGGATGTAAAAAAAAAAAAATTGTGATTTTTGGTGTCTGATGGTCTTGTTCATGGGTCACATCTTGTGGTTAAGTTTTTCCTGTTTGCAAGAGGATTATATAACGATGAAGATCAAAGTTACCAGTTAGCTGACGATTTCATGGGAACATGCTGGTGTATGAAATTCTGCTTTAAAGCTTTGAACTAAAGCTCTCTACATTCTGTATATTTGCGTGGGATTTAACAGAGTCGAGAAGCTGACCCGTTCCTACCCTGAAGCTGTTCATTTACTGCCAGACTACACACAATGGCTGTATTTACTAACATAATGTTAGTAAAGTTGCTCTTAAATATGATACCATAGATTTGACCAAAAAGGGAAAGAAATGTACATTCCTTTATTAGCATTATCATCTGGTTTTGGTATTGTGTGTTATGATCCTTGGGTCGTACTGTCCTTGTGCCTGTGTTTGTCTCACTGCTTGTGTGTGTGAGGGGCTGCAGGTGTGCAGGATTGGTTGACTGATGCATGTGTTTAAGAGGATTCTGTGAGCCGACTGGCCCTGCACAATGGTTCCAGGTTTAGAGGCAGGATTCTCACAACTACAGTGGAAGTCCCTTGAACCAGTCATGGCCAGACTGCCAGCAGACGTCTCATTGTTTCTAATAAACCTTTCAAATGGTTCGTTTATGTGTGTTGCTTGAGTTTTGTTGAGAACTGGGGAACTCTTTTCTTCATGGTGCAGGTTTTCTGGACATTACGAGTTCTGAATGTCCACGAAGGGGACGAAATGTTTTAAACCCTGCAGTCCTTCTCTGTGGCCTACACTGGCCTGTAGACTTCTATAAATTAAAGTCGGTTGGATTTTCCATGTAAATGTAAAGGATGTGATGTTACAGCAAACATCAGTGACCGATTTAGCTTGTGTATGAGTGGAATACAGTCAGATCAACAAACCTCACAAAAGCATAAAAAGAAAAAAGAAAGGAACAGGACAGTAACCTACAGCAAGCAAAGACCATAGTGTTGCTTTACTTACCACATTAGTGTACATCTTGTCCATGAGTTAAATATTGTGGTGCTCTCTGTCACTGTTTTGGCCTGGTGCCCTGGATGCTCACACATGGCTGTTGAGAGTAGCTCTGAAGAAGCAGCCATTCACATTAACATACTACTGTATATCATCACACACATCACATCAACATACTTCATATCATTATCCAAACATATGACACACAAAATGCCATTTTCAGTGAATATAAACAGTTATCTGGTAATCACAGTTAATCTGTTGATATTATTAAAATGTACAATAAATAGCCCTAATGGTGTGTCGGATGTACAGTATATCTACCAAGAATTTTATTTTTTGAACACCCTAGTCAGTAACCTGCCTGGTTACACTATCATGCCACTTTATTAGTCTGATTTTCTTTTTTTTTTTTCTTTTTTAATTTAATTTAATTTTTTTGCTTTACTTTTGGTGCTAATCCTGAGGACGCTTGACTACACCCGGTCTCCAGTGATGCCCTGAGTTCAGCATTTAAAGTCACCTCAAGTTCGACAAACCAGTGGAGACTAGTTAGGCAAGTTATTAATCTTGGATGTCTCTTAGTAGCTTGTTTTTTCCCTAGTTTTTGCACTTTTCACACACATTTTTGGCCTTTTCTGTTTGAGATGATGTCACTTCTACTTTGATCTTTGCCTTCTTTCCATGAAAAGGTTTATCTTTTTATGTGGGATAACTTTAGTTTTTCTTTGGTCACTTTGTTATTGCTACTAAGTGTGCCATTCTCCAGCAGATATCACAGCACCCCAGCAGAGCTGGTCAACTCACCATCCATCCTGCCATGTCTCTCTTTCCTACAGCTGACTGCCAAAAACTAAGCCCCACCTCCACTGTCTTGTGTCTTCTTTTCCCTCTGGGGTCATTACAGCAGCTCATCTGCCTCCATCTCACCCTATCTCTTGTGCCATCTTCTGTTACACCTGCTGACATCATGTCCTGCTTGACAACATCCATGAAGCTTCTCTGTGGTCTTCGTCGTTTCCTCCCGCCTGACAGCTCCATCTTCAACGTTGTCTTATTTAGCTGTGATAGATACTTAGTCTGCAGTAACTTGTGCTTTGGTAAACTCCACGTCCTTTAGCTCATTTGTGACAACAAGATTTGTGTGCATATAGTCACTTGTTGACTACAGTGCGACCATTTTTGCTTTGCAGTTATTGCAGTCCACGTTGTCATGCGGTCACTTGTGTGTTAGTGCTTTTGTTGTGACCTATGTGGTATGAAGTCTCTCCACAAATCAGTGGATCTTAGTGTAGTGGATGTGACTTTCAGTTGATCAGTCCGAGTGTTGCATTTCATTAATTTGTGTCCAGTATTGCAGGAATGGCAGTTCACTTTTGTTGGGTTTTGTGTTGCTGTGGCAGCAATTTTGTCGTTGACGTATGGTGAGAGCCTTTTAGTATGTGGATGTTTTACAACGCGTTGTGTTTTTATGGTGTTGAAACATAGTGACTTATATTTGTTACCTTTTGGGAGTGACAACCACTGATATACCTGTGTAGATTCTGCAGCGTGGAAGTCAGAGCGTCAGATTGTTCATAGTAAACTATGTACTTGTGGACAGAAGATGAACATTAAAATTTCCTGTTGCATTGAACATTTGAACATTTCTTTTGGGGGAAGATGTAACAAACTCAGGTTTGTGATCAGGTGCGTGACTGACTGAGAGACATGTGTATGTGTGTTATGGGGACAAAAATCAAGTAAATTATGTCAATTACTAAATTTTAAGGTAGGCTGAGGTTAGGGTTGGGTTAAACTTAGAGACAGGGCACTAGTTATTATGGTTAAGGTTAGAGTAAGTCTCCAGGAAATTAATGTAAGTCAATGCAATGTCCTCTGAAGTCATGGAAACCAGAGCATGTGTGTGTGTTTAGGTAGATCTTGGCAGTTGGTGGATCCTGGACTGGAGGTTCCATTACAACATGACAGATCATCTCAGGCGCAGGAGACGTCACATGAACTAGCCAAAGCAGATGTCTCGATTTATTTTTTTTTTTAAAGAAACCTTTTAACATAGTTTGTTTTGTGTGTTGCTGGTGGTTTCTTATGAATGAAAAAGGGGAGTTTGTTTTCTTCATGTTGCTCCCAGGTATTCCTTTAGAACTGGATGCAGCATGCGTAACAGATTTTGGAGAAACTATTTCTGGATTAATACGTTTAAGCAATAAAAAAAATGCTTTAAAAAAAATACCGTATATGTAGTACTTACATGTATAGTAAGTCATATTTTAACGGAAGGGACATGGAAATGTATTTGTTTTGTGGTGTACACAGCGTTAAAAGACAGTCATTTTGATATGCAACATCTCCCTCCAGGAATCTCACTGTGAACAGTTTTCTTTGGAATGACTTAATTCTGTTAAAACTGATGGTACGGCAACAAATCATCCTTATGTTCTTTTTATCTACTCATGACTCTCTATTCTGAGTACGGTATATAGAATGTTGTCCCAAAATGTCTCACACGAAAAAAATATTCTCTCCACCTGGGTCATATTTTCTCTCTAAATTACATTTCAGTCCAACCCCCCCCCCCCCCCCCCCCCCCCCCCCCCCCGTAAGAAGAAGAAGAAGAAGAATGGGATCTTACATCCCTCATTCATCAGTTCCTGCTTAGCTGTGGCTAGACTTTCTAGACTGCGATTGTTTTTGTCCATTTCAATCGAGGGTGACAGCAGACACTTCTGCTTTCTGTTGTTTATCACTGTGCACAGAGTTGACAGAGCACAGAGCGCCACAAAAGGATCTTGGTGATGTAAAGCAGCTCTGTGGATTTGTAACAGCCTTTGCGTCAATTTGTGTATCACTTATCCTCTTACCACCTCCACCTCAATAAATCCAGGAAAAATAGCATCCTCACTGACTACAAATAAGAGTAAGGAAATGCTAGATGTTTAAACCTGTCTGAGGTCATTGAGCCTCTTCTACGCAACTCATATGGTATGTGAATATACACCTGTTCACCCTGATGTGAAATATTTACCTCTTTAACTGTCCATTTAAACATTTAATTTGGTAACAGGGACTCTGGTGAGGGCAAAGAGGATGTGGGAGCCTTGTTGTAGCATCTCATTGTTTTCCAATCTGATTCTTCACAGAGTCTGGTGGATGTTCTGACACTGTTTTAGGCGTCTCCATGTTTGCCTTAGCCACTGCATTGCTGGTTTAAGCTTAATTGCAATGAACTGGAGCCTTAGATTGTGTTTATTATTTCAGGAGAGAAGGTCTCTCAGCCATGTCTACTTCCTGAGATCCCTCATTTTCCACTAGACTCACACACACTCTATTATTCCTCCACTTTTCTGTTAACTCTTTGACTCATTACTAAGATCCCCAGGATTTTCTTTAATCTTACATAGAAGGTAAGGGAATCGTACAAAGAAGGTAAGTGAGGTAAGGGAGTCATGTGATGATTTTGACAAATCTTCTCAGGAGATACAAGAAACTTTATAACCCGCCACTTTATGCTGACAGCATATAATGACATTTCAAAGGCTATGGCTAGTATTGTTATTAAATTGTACACATTTGTGTTCCCCAAAACAGTGAAATTCTCTGTCACTACTACTTGATACAAACTATGCCATGTTTAAAGATATGTAAAATGATACAATGAAAATAAAAAAAACACTCTAAAAACAAACTACCATATATGAATGTCCACAAATCTCATTCTAATTTAGAACATAAATAAATATTCATATGGATTATTGGCCACTTTGATGTTGAACTCTGCCTTTACTGCAATATCGTTAGACCATTAAATCCTGAGGGGTGTGTTTCTCAACATTTGTGCAAATTAAAGAAAAAGGAAAATGAACCACAACATTAGAGGCACGAAAAGCAGAATGTAATCCATGACATAAAGCTACAATCTGGTGTTGATTTAGTAACAGGGAGACTGAGGCATCCAGTGTGCTTCAAAGCTGTTGAAACTAAAGACGTAAAGCTCATTTGAGTGGAAAAACTCAAACACAACTTGAAGCTTGAGGAGTTGAAAAGTTCAGTCTGTAATATGGCAATGACACGGAAGCAGGCGGTGTAAAATGACTGACATTGTTACACTTTTTTTTTTTTTAAATAAAAAAAAGGAAACTGAGATTGTTTTTAAAAAACACTACTAAACACAGAATGGGATGATAATGCCACTGATCTGAGGAGGAAATTTGATTGACAGACCAAAAGACATTTTACAACCTGAATAATTTAACAGAATTTTGTTAAGCATTGTCAAAGTTCTAGTCTGTTTCTAAGCAAAATGCAAATATTTGCTGGTACCAGAGTTATGTTTCATTTCTCTGTTGGATGGCTACAAAATAACTGCTGATTGCAGCCATGACTGATACATAACATATGAATAATTTCTCTAATTACTTGAATACAGATTGTCTGGACTTGACTCATACAATTTAACAAATGCATAAATACTCCTTTAAAGTTGTGATTTATTAACTTGAACCTTCTCCTAGAGAAGAATAATTTTATTACAAACAACATTTTACACAACATCGATCATTTGGAACATTTTTCTTCTTATGCCGACAGCTGTGTTGACATACCTCGCATTAAAACTCGACACCAAGCAACATCTGTCCTCGGATTTGCACCATATTTTCTGTAGCTGTGGAAAAATTGTTCAACATTCCCAGTCAGATTTAAATAGTTTGGTGTTAATAGCAGTGTCACAGGAATCCTTGTACCCTCTGGAAAAATGTTTTTATAATTTGAGATGACATATTTGTATGTATTCCAGGACTGAGTAATGAAAACATTGGTGTTCACCACATAATAATACAGCACTGGACATTAGTCATAAAACTAACATAATATGTCCTTCAAGAAGAACTGTACAATGGAGTTTAATAAACAAACTGACCCTCACAATGGCAGCACATGTGCCAGTGATTACTCATAAGGATCACATTCAGGACTGTTTTCATGGACCACAATCTTGTGACTCAATTACTCTAAATTATTGGCCTCATCTACTTCACTGTATGGGCTTCCACAATGATCAAACAAAGAGGCTAAAATAAGGCATAATAGTTTTTCCATCACTGATACTCTGGTCGTGAAGAAGTGGGTCATCTCTGTTTTGGGTAAGATTATAAAAAAATGATCATCACTGAGGTAGATGGATGCGAAACCCAAGATCATAAAACTCACATTTTTCCATGACTCTCTGTTTCTTCCTCTCACACTGCATATGTCCAACTTCACATGTACAGAGTTTTCTTTTATTATTATTATGTGCGTTACCCCATTTTCAGGGGTTTAAAAGTTCAATTATAGAGAAGTACTTCAGTAGATGATGTACTTCAGAAGGATATGAGAACTTCTACTTCATTCACTTAGTTTAGATGCATTTCTCCAGCACTGTCTCGGTGCTCAGTGACATTTGAATTGCTGGATCTTTTGGGCAAGGTAAAGCTGAAAGGTTCTTCATTACATCGGTCCCTCCTCGAACTGGCGCCTCAGCACTGTCCCTCTCAGATGAATATGAATCTTGTGAATTTCTGACTGATGAAGGTTGTGAACCAGATTGAATGTCTGCTTTATGACAGCTTCCAGTGTATACTTCACTTCCCTCCGGCAAGTAGAGGAAGGTCTGAGAAGTGTTGGTTACATCTTTCAGGGAGTCCTGGTTGGAAAAAGCCGAGGAGAGCTGATGACCATCAATACAGTGAAAGTTTCCATGTCTCTGTTGCCCCCTTGCTCCCATTTTACAAAACAGACACTTGATTTTTTCAATGAGCTTGAGGAAAACAGCTTTGCGCAGCAGGATGTAGATCCAGGGATCCAGAATAGGGTTGAAGGAGGCAAAACGAATTGCTCTTAGATCTGGGTTTTTGTCCAATTGCAGCTCGACTGGAGTCTTGTACAGCTGGTTCAAAAACACCTGAGCCTGGAAAGGAAAATGAGCATAGTGGTTGATTAAAATTTATTTTCAATTGTGTGCAAGCTGGTTGCTCTGGAAATGAATGTGTGTATTTTCAAAGGAAGAGTGAAAAGGCAAAAGAGTAGCCAAGAAGAGGAGTAGCCAAGCAAGAGAGCAGGGTGAGGAAATTCAATACAAATAGAAATTAGTTTGAACTTTCCTGATTTTGTTGACTTGAATTTGGATGAAGCTGCATTAACTGATTGTTCCAAGTAAAAAAAAAAAAAAAAAAACTTCTGCGAAAAGTGCCTGCATAAAATCCGCGTAATTGCTAGAGGGATATGAAGAGAGTTGTGGCTTAATATGACGAAGGTAAAGTTTATAAGTACCGAATAATATGATTTTGCATTAGTTTAAACTCACCCACAAATATTTAGGTAAAAAAAATGACATAGTTGTATGTATACATTATATTTGTGCATCACAGAGCCCTGCGTAAAACGTGCGTACTTGTTGGATTTAATACATACGGAGCGGAGAAGAGAGAACTTACCACAAGTGGGATGGAGCAGATGAGCACCACTGCCGACGTGCCAATGAGCAGAATGACCATCTGAATCTCTGCGCCGGCCAGACGCCCGAAGCTGCGTCCTCTCCTCCGCGGGTCCACGTTGCGCCCCAGATCTGTTCCCAAGGACATTTTGCGCATGAAGCGCTGATGCATCCGGATCAAAGCCACACAAACCAGCACGTTACAAATTACAGTGGCGAGAATAAGAAGCGAGCTTAACCCTGCATACGTGTATGTGTAGGCTGCATCGCTGGTCTTGTTGCTTCTCCACTCTAAAAAGCACCAGGTTTGCGGGTATTGTTTCGTCACCTGTCCAAAGCCCATAATCGGCAGCGCGCAGAAAAGCGCGTTGGAAATGTAGATCGCCACGAGCGTGAAACCTGCCAGTTTCTGGTCCACATAGTCATTGTAGAAGTAGGCATGATTGATAGCGATGTATCTCTCCACTGACATGGCACAGATGATGCTGAGCCCCGCCAGAGAGAAGAACAGCATGGTGAATCCAAAGTACTGGCACAGCGGGTCGTCTCCGGGCCACGAACCTTTCACATAAATGGCGATGGTGACCGGACTGGCCAGCATTGTGCCCAGGAGGTCGGTGACAGCCAGTCCACACACCAGCGTGTAAAACGTGGTTTCCTTCTGTTCTTTGCGAGATTTACAAAGAACCACGATGGCGATGACATTCCCGACCACCCCGAAAATAAACATAATAGAAGGAATGGTCGGGACCATGGTCCTCCCTGTCATCGACTGGTTATTCATTGTTCTGCCTTTAATAAGCAGTTAAAGACGCGTGAGATCACTTTGTTAAGACCAGTATTTCCAGTACAAAGCATAAAACGCATTTGCACTTGAAAAAGGCCTGAGCAACATTGTGCAAAACCAGAAAAAAAAACTCAACACGAGTCCCTTCAGAGCATCATCAGCCTGTTGCTGTTCAGTGGGCAGAGGCAAATTTCACTCACCAGGACAGAGAGATGAAAGTAGGCAACAGACCCCAGTGACTTCATTGAAAAGAGACTCAGCCCTCAGCTTCCTGCAGGAGTCTGTCCCTCCCATTCAATTCATTTCACAAACCCTCATCAGCTGTTCAGCCTGGTGCAGGAAAGGCCTTGGATTGTGTAACACTGTCACACAGAGGTTAATCTAAACTCACACAATTGTTGACTACAAATTCAAGATGTAAGTGAAACCTCAAAAACCTCTCTAACCTTTAAAGTTGGTGGGGGAACTGCTCTCACTGTTATAGTCAGGTTCATTCATGCTGATTAAATTCATCAGAAGTTCCACTTGATTTAAGTGTGCACTTAAAACATGTGAGATGATACAGTTATCAAATAAAGGACTTTCAATCGACATAAGGCAATCAGTTCCACAGTCTTCACAAAAGTGAAGCCGTGCCTCTATAACAACAAAAGTTATAGTCATAATGAAGTAGAAATGTGGAAAAAAATATTGTATCTAATCTAAAATTAAAGACACTGCTGCAAAATACCCATGTCAGTTAAGTTAAAATTATTTCATGGCAGTTTTCTTAAAGTGAGTTCAGAAAAACATACTTACTTTCTTTGTTCCCCAAAAGTCATGCACTGTGTTTATGAACCTGTCAGGTTATCCTGTCAACAAAAGAACACACTCTCCGTAAAAATAGAGCCTCTAACAGTAGTTATTAACAGCATAATTCAATATGTGTCCATCATTTATAACGTTGAACAAATAAACACTATGTATTGCCTGAAAATTGTCATGACATTAATTAACTAATTATTAACTAATTATCCATTTATTGAAATGCTGGAATCAGGTTTTACTTGGTCATTGCGTGTACATTAGACAATTAGTTCCTACTAGGAACCAATTTCTCTTTAATTCCTCTAATTTCCTCATCAATAACACATTCTATTCATGTCTGATACCAAAAAGCCAATTCAGATAAATTTTTTTCAAAGCTTTTTATGCATTTATTTTTTTTTTACCCAGTAAGTTTCTTGATTTATTCTGCCTCCATTACAAAGATAAAGAAACTTGGACTTTATTATACAGTAAATTATCCAACCACAAGTGGCAGCACCAACCGGCTATGCAGAACTGTAACAAAAGAACAAGGGAGAAATCCTACAGCAACCAGGATTTTGCACAATTTATATAACTTAATCTAAATATTTGGAAGATTCTCACATATAGTGTAGGGATTTTGAAGGGTTTACTGTGATGGGCACAATCTTTTTTCTTGTTTATGTAGTTTGACATATGCACAGCTATTTTTTTTTTACTTGTTCCGAAAAGTTTCAAAAACATTATCACTCAATGCCTGAGTGACATTGCAAGAAATCTGAACAAACAAGCTGTCTCATGCTAACCACCATGCTGCAGTGGATGTGATTCAGTTTTTGCTGTATTGATGATATCAGCAGTGGGCAGGAATTATCTACCGTAACTATCAGCTGCATCACATACGGGAACTTACCTTGTTGTCGAAAAATAATGTTCTATGTTTGAATGGTGTGAATAAGAACACAATCCTGTTTAATACACGTACAAACCCACAGTCTCCTCCCCTCAGCTGCTCTGTCACTACTTTCACATGAACATGCTCAACTCTGAGAACCTTGAGTCCTGATCCCTCACGTCATATCCCTAGACTGACCCTGTGTTCTTGGAAAACACACTGCTTGTTTGCTTTGTTGTCAGTCTTTGTGCATCATAAAGCCTTGGAAAAGTTATTTATTTTAACTATGTCATTTGCACATAGTAAAATTTACACAACATAACTGACTTTAACATGTCCAGCCTTTGATAAACGTAGCTGTCCTACAGTATGCTGTGTTTGTAAGTGTATGCCATCCAGTGTGTACAGAGCCAGATAAAATATGATTTCAGCCTCTGGTTGTGTATTCCTGTGTGTGTGTGTTTGTATGCATAGTTTTTTGAGGACATATTGGGAAAGTGAGGATATTTTGGCTGCTCCTCATGTCCTGTCACCCCTTAAAAGGCCTTTTTGAGGATTAAAATCTGATTTAAGGGTTAAGGCTAGGGGGGGATTAAGGTTAAGGGGTTTGGGAAAGCATTATGTCTATGAGTGTCTTCACTACGACTGCTGTGCAAGTACTTGTATTTATATCTTTGTGTAGACATTTTGTCCATCAACTTTAAAAGGCCTTTTCAGGACCTGGTTTTAGGGTCAAATTTGAGTTTAGGTTAAGGTTAGGGTAAAGGGCTAGGGAATACATTATGTCTATGATTTGTCTTTACTAAGAGATTTAAAACAAGTAAGTGTGAGTGGAGTGTGTGCGTGTGTGTGTGTGTAAGAGAGAGAGAGAGTGCATATATTCCTATTTGTTAGCTCTTTCTGATATTTTCTGGCATAAACACTGACCTTGTCAAGACCAATTGTCCTCATGGAGACCAACAACTGGTCCTAATGAGGCAAACCCTGATTTCTGAAGAACTGGTTAAGTTTGAGATTAGAATTTGAATTGTGGTTAGGTTTTGGCATTTACTGGTTTTGGTCAAGGTTTGGGATAACACTTTGAGGGATAACACGTTTAGGCTGTCCAAATGGACATCCTAAGAAGAATAGCAAACCTAGCAAATCTTTGTGTGTATTAGTATGTCTGTGTGTGTGTGTGTTGGGGGGGGGGGGGTCCAAGACATGCAGAATTTGCTGTAAGTAGATTTGAAAGATTAAGCTTCTCATGAATGTGCTTTTCCTGGATTTGTTTGTTGCAGTCAGATAACCTGCAAGCGTGATTGCACTGTAAACTCAGCGTAATGACCACCAGCACTGAAACTCCCACAAAACCCCTCTTTTTTGTGTTTGTTTGCTTTGTGTGTTTTGCTTTGCTGCGCACAGAAAAATCTTTCCAAACTATTTTAATTCATTGAATTACTACATTGTGTCATGGAAAGGTTTCGTTGGCTCTGTCACTCCATACAACCTCAAAGTACAGTTAATTGGTGCAAAACACTCGTTACTTTTTCTTCTGTGGTAACTGGCAGGGATTTCACTTTGAAGAATGAGAAACAAGAGGGGAAATTAAACCAAGGGACAACGACTACAAATACATGAACAGAAGTGTGGCACGTATGTGATTTCACACATTCATGAGTACATGAATTGTCACATCATTCAGGGAAAAAAACAACCTGGATGATTTCCCTTGCAACAATCCATCTCTGTTTTGGTTCAACACAGGGCCTGAGAGTATGGCATATCACCAAAGATTATGGTTTGCCATGAGCCTTTTTGGAAAAAACAGCCAACAGCCCTGAAAGGCTCTATCTCTGACAGGTACAGACACATTTGGTAGTTGGTGGCTGGGTCAAAGAGAGCCATCTTCATTCCAGATGGAGGTCTGCAGAATGTGTGCAGATGATGAGCTGCTTAGACACCCACACAGTTTACAATTGACATAATGTCAGTTTACACTTTTTTTTTCAATGGAATATCTTGAATGCATTCAGATGTTTAACTTTAAAGAGAATTAAAGGTGCTCATTGTTCGCGATTGAGTGTTTTCTAGTCACAAGGTCAGTTTAGTAGCTGTTCTGGAGCTTTTGAGAATGTCAAAGGCTCAAGTAAAAACACTCCACTGTTTTTACTCAGCTCTTTAAACAATTTGATTGCTCTTCAGTATTTTGGGAAATGCTTATTCCCTTTCTTCATGAAAACAATGTAAAAAAAACAGATTATGTGTGCAGTGAATATGTAACTATATGGAGTGGCAGCTTAGCACAGAGACTGGAAATGCAGGGAAACTTAGTCTGGCTTTGTCAAAAAGTAATCAAATCCATCTACTAGCACCTCCAAACATCCTTAATGTTAAACATGTCATATCTTGTTTGTTGTCTGTACTAAAATCAAATCTTGCATGGGAGTTGAAACTTTAGAGAGATGCTGGCTCTGGCAGCTCCTTTACAAAAATGTATTATTAACAACTATGTAACTTAGGGCAAAAATAAATCCCAAAAGGTTGAAGATGTTGTTCATATTATACAGCAGTAGTCAAATGGAAACCACTGGCTGCAAAAAAGAAAAAAAAAGGAAAATATTTTTTAAATGTTACGCAAAGTCATCCGCAAAACATAGTAGTAAATTCACAAAATTGTTGATCTTAAATCCAGATTAAAAATAAAATCAATATTTTAAGATTCAATCTTGTATTTTAGTCACAGTATAATAGTCTTACTGACTTCCCAGCATCCCTGAGATTGAGCCCATGTGGATGAGTTGTTGCCCTTGAGGACACTCAGCCTGCAGCTTGTTTTTTAAGTGTAAAGTTTAGGAGAGAGTTTGAATGTGTTTATTCTTCTGTCTGGTAGATTTGTAGATAACATCCGTATGCAATTTGGCTCAACATAACAAAGCCGCAGCACTAGGAATCAGATGTAAACTGTTTAACTGGCACTGAGATTGACATGTGATGCCAACATGGAAACAAAAACATTTTGTCTTCTCTTTGAGATGATTTGCTGCCCGTTTCTGATAAAACTGTGTCATTAGTTTATTTGGACACTTCGTCGAACTTTAATCACATCTCTCAAACTCCTTAAAAATAAAGACCTGCAGTAAACAGCCACGGTAAACACCCCAGAGGGATCTGAGCGTAAAACATTCATCTAATGTCAATCTCTCGTCATACAGTTGACAATCTTCATCTGGCACACATCTAATCCAGACAGGACAGTTTATGCTTGAGGCTGTGAGACTGCAAAGTTGACAACAGCACAAATGTTTGCTCAAGTCAACACAGCAAAACAACATTCTTATGCACTGTAGCTACAACTAACATCAACCTTAAACAAAAAAAAAAATCCTTATCATTTAGCAGGGCGGTTTATCGCATGAAGAGGGCATGTTATCCACATCATGGCACCAGTCAAAGAGCAACTTAATGTGAGGTTGCTTTGAAAGTCCAAATGTATACAAACAATTCAGATTCACTGCAGAAACGCCAAGTCCTACATTTCTGCAACTTCCTCAACAAGTGTATAGCAGACATTACGGTTGTAATTATTAACAGGCAGAAAACGTCAAAGCTACATTAGGGACCTTTTGTGTTAATCTTTACTTGACAAGACGACCATCATTGCCCATTAGAACACAGTGGGGAAAAAAACATGCAGGGCGTTGTATTGCCGATGATGCATAAATTAAAGGCAGAGGTGGAAAAGCTGGGACAGAAGAAAACAAATGAATAAACTCAACCAACAGTACATCTCATTTAATCAGCTCATTTATATGCATCCACTCTGCTTGTGAATTGAACAGACTGTTTGTGACGTCCTACTGTGCAGCTGGATGGGGACATTCAGTTACAGCAGAGAATATTACATGTAGGTGGACCTTTCCATGTTGAGTCATGAGAGTGTCCAGAATTAATGGATGTCTGTGAAGCTGTAGACCAAAACAGTTTAGCTTATGTGATTGTATGACCTCTCTCAATTAGTCGTAAACCCTTACGGTTGAAACGAAACTAAAATGTTTATGAAGTGATTGCACATAATCTACATTCATATGGGACTTTGCACACGTGACAAATTTAATTTCTTGTGTCCTTCACTCTGAAAAAGACCTGAATAGTCAAGTAAATTCTTACAGGGAGTGTGTCAATTCTAATAATCACTACTATGTATAAAAAACTAAAATAAAATAAAATGTGCACCTTTTTTCTACAATCAGGTGAGAAAGTGTTTTCATTTTATTTTAGTCATTCGAGGACAAGCTCCCCACTGCTTTCTACAATAGATCAAGTGCAGTCTATTTTTTCTGATGGAGCATAGAGTATAAAACATGGGGAACAAATGATTCAACATGAGAGGAGTTGAGGTGCTGCATGTGATTGGCTGATTAGATATTTGGGTCAAAGACAAGACATATCCATTGTTGTGTCTGTATGGAAATAAAATGACAAAAGTTAATTTGTGTACACAGAAAATCAAAGTACATGGTACACTTTATTTATATATTTTAGTATAGTACCACACTTTTTAATTTGACTGTTATGTCTTTAAAAAAATATGAAATCCTGTTATGTATACAAGTACACTTTTTTTTTTCTTGAAAATAACACTTTTGAGTGTTAGCAGTATAATATTAGAAGGACAAAGATGTGTAATAGTTTTGCAGCTTATTGCTACTGAAATAAACTGCTTTTTGTCATTCAGTGTAACAAGAATTTCATCGTGGTGTGCAAGTCCTCTAAGTTGGACAAAAAAGGTTGTTTTTTTTTTTTTTTTTTGCTTTTTCTGATGCTTAAAACATTTTTTGACAAAAGAATTTGCATTAACTTTCACTTTTTTTCAACAGGTGTAACTAATAAAGTGGCTAATGAGCCTATTCTGTGCTCTTATCAGTGTCTAGCCTGGAGCCGTGGCATCAGATCAGACAGACGCCTGCACAAAGCTCATCATCACTAAAGACTCATACATGTGTTCTAATGACATTACCTCAGTCTTGAGGTAAAACTCTTTCTAATCTTTTTTTAAGATCCACAGATAAAAGTGCTACAGAATTGAGTTTCAGATGTGGAGAGAGATAGTGGGAATGCTTATCACTAATAGAACATCAGGTTTGAACGAGAGCCATCTGTCATGAAAAACACTGTACAATGGAGCTTTCACACTTTCTACAGGAAGGAGGGCTTTTGGAACTAAACCACCACATACCAGTATTTACACCGTTGGGTGAAGTCAGATAGAGAGTCACCTGCAAAGTGTCAAGTGCAGATGCTCATTAAGTGAAACTTTACTTTTTCCATGCATGGTCAACGTCACCGGACATCGCTTTTCTTTACTAAACATGAGTGCATGAGTTTGTCAAGCGGCTGAACAGGCACCTTTTCAACAACTTCTTTCATGAAGTCACCAAATATATAGAAACACTGACAAACATTTTAGCAACAAAACTATTACTAACTGAAAGGAAGAACTTAGGGCTCTGAAATAAGGTTGTTTAAAAGTGCGTTCTAAACTTTCTCATACATTTTATACCGTTTCATCTGAGGAAAAATTGGTGTAAATAGGCCGAGCAAAGTCAGCTACAAACTTTTCACAATGGTCAGATTTAATCCCAATAAGATACTTTGCTGTCTCATCATTCTTCTCTTCCTCAGATATACTTCGGACACTGGTATAGCCAGATTAGACAAAGATGGAGCGATAGATAAGGTGACTTTGTTATTATTTAATTTATTCCTTTTGTGTAATTTGTTTCATTTTCCACGCACACCGGTCTAAATTCCTCAGCTTCACTCCAATAACAGACCATTATATTTACAGAAGAGCAGTATTTCAGATTTTCCTTCACATAAAACCAGAGAGTGGTACACGTACAACAGATTGAGAACCATAGTTCTAAATAATTCCAGATTTGTGAGTTTTTTGTATTCAATATTTTCATATGTCAATTAGACAGACAGTTTAGACAATGGATAAATGGTTTCATGCGTGCTTGCATTTTAATATCTTGAGAATATTTCACATTCATCAGGTAATGATGATAATATACCAGGAAAATTAATCAGACAGAAAATAAATCAAATTTGTAATTTGCTGCGCACATCTGTCTAATTTATTATGGTTTAATATTTAGAACAGCAGAAATTAGAACAGCAGAAATTAGAACAGCACACTAATGTGAGAACACAAAGGCCATGCATATCCTCAAAACAAACAGACAGACAAATTAAAGGTTATTAGTTTTCACTTATCCCTTTGAAATATTAGATATGAAGCATTTGACCTTGATGAGTAATGAAAGATTAATAAACTTGTGCCACTGAAGACACGCTTTGACCAGGCTGGCCAAGAGCAACACAAGCAGCAGCATTTCATCCTGTAATCTGCCTCACAGAGCAAAAGACACAAACTATGTGGTCTGCCATCGCAGATATAAATCACACTCACAAATCAGAAATGGCAACCAAATCCTGTTGACTTAAGTTGAAAAGGGATGGGGGGGGAAAAAGCCCAACATAGATTGTGTTTGCATGACAAGGGAAAACTGCAGCCACATGGGAAAGTAAAAACTGCTTCAAATGGATAAAAATCACCTTTGAAGAACACACTGTTCAAGTGATAGAACACAAATGAAGAGCGTGTACCGGCTTTGATATAAGTTCTCCTAGCAGCCAAGTATTTATTCAACACATAAGGTTTGGTGGTAGAGATAAATTGTTTATACAGTAGCAGGTGTTTTATTCCCTGGCTCAGCACTGATAATGTTTAATATATCCACTTTTCGTTTTCAGATTCAACATACAG
The DNA here is from genome assembly GCA_016785285.1 of Brachirus orientalis. Lineage (NCBI taxonomy): Eukaryota > Metazoa > Chordata > Actinopteri > Pleuronectiformes > Soleidae > Brachirus > Brachirus orientalis. Next base: position 6,365,559 of record JAFBJR010000427.1, on the reverse strand, counting down.
TATCTCAAAAAGCCCCGCCTCCTCCCGTCCATGAAAACACACAGGTCTATTCAAACACTTCAACAGCACCGGGCATCAGACAACCAGTGACGTGGATGTCAAACTTCCTGACTTTTTAACCTCATTACGCTTCACCTGTTAGTGCACCTGTCGACCCAAAAAAAAGACGACAAAAACAACCTCAGAAAACAGTCAGAATTGCAAACTGTCCTTTGGCTTTCAAACCACTAAACTGAGCTTGAGACAAAGAAGCTGAAGTGCAATGAATGGCCTTCTTTATTGCAGATTAGAGGTAATTCACTGAGAAAGCTTGGGCTTTTGCAGCCTGTGAAGTCAAGCTGCAGACACTGAAAATGCACTTTGTCAGTGCATTTGATCTCAACTGTCCACTTAACTGTCACTAATGCATCCTGAAGGGCCATTGCACCTTTTTCTACTTCATCCTTGTGTTAAAAGCGCACTTGACAAAGGATAGAAATATGGGGGAATCAAATAATCAATTCTATTGCTGCCATAAAACGATAAACAAGGCACAAGGCTGATGATATTCAGCATTTTTCTTTTCGTCAACAGAGCCTCTAAAAACACAACACAAAGACAAACATTGGTCTGACTGAAATGTGTTTTTGCATTTTAAAGGCTTTTATTTTTCTATGCAACTAGAGCTCCACAAAAACATTCTAATAAACCATAAGGTTACATTGGGATACTTGTTCATTCGAGAAAAAACACAGTGCTGTACTCTGATTCCACATAAACCATCCTTAATACTGAGAAGAATATACTTTAATCAATCCACGGCTGTAAATTGTCCCCATGTAGGTGCACAATATACTCTTGATTAAGAGAGTTTAACAGAAATATGAAGCCATTTTTGACATTTAAAATCAGATATTTGAAATAGATTTTTAAAGATTTGTGACTTCGGCATAGGGATAAAATTACTTTAGGGCTGTTAGCAATAAGTAGTCTAGGGAAGACAGAGTAACACAGTTTTGTTTTAGTTAAATGGGATTTGACCTGCACCTGACAATAAGACATTTATGAAGGATGACATCATGATGAGTTGCTGATCAACTATGGCAGTTGTATTATACTTCAGTGGACCACTGGCAAATGATAGCAGAAAACTCCCAGGAGTAATTGATAAAATTAAAGCCAGCAGCTGCCGAGTGCGCTGGCTCACTCAAATGGTTTACTGGGATGCTTCATAAAAGAAAAACGGAGACATTTTCCACTAAATTTATTTTACTTGTGCTTTTAACTGCAAGGACTAGCTAAAAGGTCTGCCGTTTAAAAGAAAAAAAAAAAATCATAGTAGTAAGGAAACCTTGGTTATTCAACCAGTCACAACGGAGCCTCGGGTTCACAATGGTTCTTGTTTTAGTGTTTTGCGTCACTCATTCTTACTGAACTGCATACCAGACTGTTTCCCAAGACCATGCTCTGAATACTGAATAGCTGCCACATAATGTGGATTGAATGCATTATGTGTGCTACCACAACATCATTTTTCCTCTCCAAAGATCCATAATCTTATCTTATCTCTCTGCAGAGCGTAAACAATGCAGGAGTTTGTCCTTTTGCTTGTTAACATGTGCTGATGTTTTGCAGCAATTTGTGTCTGTTTGTAGTATAACCTGGATTTACACTGCATATAACGTGTTATCCTCTGTGAACAGAGATGTTTATGGCCACATACACACCCCCATTGCTTCACTGAACTGGGTTATCTCTTCGCCCCTGTGAGAAAACACTCAAAGATCCTACAAACACACACTGCAGAGAGGAAAAGGAGTGGGAGGATGTGGATGTGACGGTAAGAGATTTTCCCAGTTTTCCCTTCTTTTTGCTTACATGAGGTCACCAAAGCATCGGGCTTTACAATTGGTGTGAGTGAGTCTGCCACTCCAATGATGATGCCGTCATCCCATTGTCCACAATAAATGAGAGAGAGCGTTATTATACAAATGAAAATTGAATTTTATTTAATTGTGACAATATACCAAGCGCTGATAATTATTACTGACAAAATTAGATGTAATGTTGACATGGCTGGTATTTCACAGTTTTACAAAAAAAAAACTTAAAACATACATACTCTAAGGACAGCTCAGTGATCTGACTTGTCTCCATCCTCAGTGTCTTTATGCCTGCTCAGCTGCAGCCTTGGCAGCTAACCTCTCCTGTCTCTCCTTTTCGGCAATCGCCCTCATCTCCCTCTCTCTTTGGATCAGATGTCTCCTCTCAGCCTCCCAGGCCTGCAACCGCTTCTCGTACTCCTCAAGGTCCAGTTTCTCTGCAGCCGCCAGGTTCTGCTGGGCAAAATCAGTCACTCTATCCTTGAAGGAGGCAGAGTCCACTTTACCCTGAGCCTCTAGTAGGCTGTTTAGTTCCTGGAGAGTAAGGGAAACAAAGAACAGGAGTGACTTCACTCATTCATTTAAATGACTTAACTGAAACCCAGTTATAAGTACTCAACACTATTAAATGCAACTTTGAATGCACATGCTGTGATCAAATTCGACTGACCTGGATCAGAAAAATGAATTTTAATTTGTGCAAAAGTATTGATTTCATTGATATAGCTCTTGTTGAGCAACTCACTCTACCACTGATCCATCGTCACCAGTTAAATGCCTCTGTTTACTGCTCGAATACTTGAAATGAATATAGAGGTTCAAGAGTCCAAAACACATGTTTCCAGAGGCCAACGTGATGTCTTGATCTTTGGTGACCCTAATCTAATCTAATCTGTTTGGAAGTCCAAGTCAGCATATATGGTAATTTTAAAATATTCCCTCATATCATTCCTAAAATATCAAATTCTTAATAGCTTTTTTTTTACCTTGTTCTTTGACCATCAAAACAGCTCAGAAAACATTCCAAGTGTGCCAAATTTGAAGGGACTGCATTTTCAAGAATGGGAGAGATAAACACCCTAACAATTCAATGTTATGAGCAATTGCTATCACCTGCAGGGAGGAATATACTGTAGATGCTACTGCTTGTAACTGTTGGCTGCTTGTCAAATATTAAGGGATCTCAAAGACCTTGAATGTCACATGAAACTATACACATAAACTGAACTGCTGTGAAAATAACAACAACATTAGAATGATGCACTTTAGTCATGACAGGAAATCCTGTTCACTACTTGTTTACTGACTCGTCTCTGAGTAGGAAAAAATGTAAACACAGCTGCAACGAGCAACAAACACCCACCTTGAATCTGCTGATATACTGAGGGAGCTGAGCCCGCTCAGCCTGATCATCTACATCTACTGCGTCCTCCTTGTCCCCCTCACCTTCCGACTCGCCTCCAGAAGATTCAGAGTCTGAGTTGGAAGAGAGTTCTTGCAGCAAGTCGTTTACATAGTCCAGCTGAAATCAAATTGTAATTTATGTAACAAATTTGGAACGATATTTTTCCTTTTTTTTATGTTTGCAAAATCCTCTGCATAATAGCCAGAGGAGTCTTTGGGTGTTATTAAATTACCTGAGCTAAATTGCAATACTGAATATCAATCATGATACAATCACAGAAGAGGCTTGTGATGATGAAAAAGGCTGAAAATTCTCACATGACAAACTCACCTCTTCATATTGGGAAGAGGTAGGATTAACTGCGACCTGAGGCAGTGACCAGCACACCGTAATGTGAGATGTAAAGTGTCTTTTCTGTCCTGTGGCATTATGCCCTCAGTCTATATTATTGCTGCACTCCTGTCTCATTGGCTGTTACATTAATCTTCCAGTAATTCTCACAGACATGTTCAGAGCTGCAGGCTCTTCAAAATCTCATTAGACATGAATAAAGCTTATCTAGTGAACTGGACAGCACAGGCCACGTTAAAAGGCGCTCTACCCGACTGTGTGTGCGATGCATATATGTAAAAATAACAACATGACAGCATGTGTGTTCCATGTCAGAAGATAAAGACCATCTGTGTCCTGAGAGTAACAACAGTATGTCTCTCCTGCATGTGTTTGAGACTATGCAGCATTTCTTTTTTAAACACAAGAAAATGCTTGTTTGTGGACAAATTTTAATCCACAATTTTTCTCACAACAATAATCTAACACTTTAGGAAATGAGTTTGTTTGAAGTCAAACCCACAGTCAGAGCAAATCTATGACAAATGACTGTAGGGAGTAATGATGTCTGACAGGGCATTTTTGAGTATGAAATTTTTGCGTTCAGCAAATAATACTAAAGTGTACTTTTTTGCTATTCTTCTTCTTTTCTGTCTGTATGATGTCACTGATTTTAAGTCATGTTTGGTGTATATCCAAGATGGGATTTGTCTTGCTGCTCAGGAATAATTCTCTTGTATTTAAATGGACATGAATGAATGAATAATGAACTGCTAATATGATATTGTAGTATTCTTACAACCTATTAGTCCTGGTTCTGATGCCCCAATTAAAGAAATTTATAATATACAATGGAATAACATGCTGCATGAAACCACAGAGATTAGTGTGTTGTTACAAACTCAATATGCTGTGACTTAACTAATAAAGCTGACTGTAGAAAACACTGTTTTCTTGGCCATCATGAAAACAGGGAACATCATACAAAAGATACAAATGCATACTAGCCACATTCAATAGTCATATGCAGTATTTCATTTAGGACTTGTACCTATACTTGGCACCACACTATGATTTTTGCCTACCAATAACCTCTTGTCCCCCTCCAAAACAAAATAAAACATGTAAATGATAATGAGCTTTAAAATAAAAGCCTGCCACCACATATAAACTTGAATTTCTATCCTTACTGTGTCTTTGGACAGTTTGATGTCACCAGAGGCAGCAGCAGATACTTTCTCCATGACAGCCAGTGCTCGGCCCAGATATCCCCGGCCCCAGAAGAGAGGCATATCTCTGAACACGGCATGTATGCCCTTTAAAATCTCCACTTTGCCTAGATGGGACAGAAGATAAAAATAAATAGGACAAGAAGCATAATGGGAAAGGTCAGCAAAAAAAAAATTACTGTACAAAACACACACACACCTAAGAGAGTGTTGCCAAGTAGCTGAGCGTTGAGGCCAATGGTGCTTTCATGTTTTAGTCCACAGATGAAGAGTGACGCTCCTAAAGCTCGCTGCTGTGACACCTGCAGGGTCCACGTTTCATTTCAGTTGGATCCAAAATAAAATGACAATGAGCAGAAGACACTTAGTATCAGTTCTGACTAAAGCTTTCAGTCTGTACTCAGTGAGAGCTTCCGTTAATCAATCACTGCATTTGCAAGACTAAGAATATTCTGGTATTATTTGTGTTCATAACACTATCCACGTTTCTAAGGTTGTGGTTTTTCTCACAGTGAGCTGTGGTCTGGTGGAGAGGTACGTGCCCAGAGCATAAAGAGAGAGAATCTGTGTGGAGGGAAGGTCAAAGGCCTCCTGAAGCATCACCTCTTCAACCACAGAGCAAGCACCTGTACAACAGACAACAAACAAATAATGTCACAAGTTGTCAAGCTGTCTTTTTGGCAGCTCTACCAAATGGCATTCTTTTTTAAAGGTTTGTCATCAGTGAAAAAGAACGAGAAGTTCAAAATGAGGATGAGATCAATGATATTAAAAATGAACAGTGAGACAACATGTGGAATAGAAATGAAGAAATGTCAGGGGTAAAAAAGTATAAACTGTAGTTTACTGTGAAAGTATTTTCTTTACGTATTCAAATGTGTTGGACTTTTTATAAACAGCAGGGGCCAAAATCACTCTACATCTGTAAAGGCTTCAGAAAAGTTATTCATTGACTTGTTTATCTATGACAATTATGTGAACCTGAGATGGTAAAATTATGTTGTAATGTGGAATGTGTCTTAGATGGTCAGTGAATCCTACCTTTAAAGTAACAAGAATGTGTCAACAATGTAAAGACATTACTCTAAAAAAAATAAGATACATAAGGTTTTTGCTAGGAAGTAAATTCAAAGTGGGTTTAGTTTTTGATGGGATTTTGGAAAAAAAAGCCTAAGTAATAATTTAGTGTCTACAGTTATTACAGAAAAGTGAAAACCTCCCCATCTTTTACAAACAAAAATGTTTCCAAAATGATTTATTTGATTCAACATTTATTTTCACTCCTGGCAACAAAGTCAACAAGAATGTGTTTGGAAATTTGCAAGACCTTGTACTTTATTTCACTCATTTTGCTGAAACTTGGAAGCTAGTTGTTGATTTTTTTTTTTTTTTTTAAATAAAAAAGGCTTACTTTTAAAGTCTCCATCCTTAATGTAAGAATCTATGAGCAGATTGAAGGTGAAGTCATCTGGGAACATTCCATACTGGACCTACACACAGACACACTGACACTTAGTTTGAACAGTCACATTAAATGAGTAAGTAACAGTAAGATTTTTCCACATTGTTTTTCTGTGCACTGTTTACTCTGCATGATTATACATGAAGTGATATACTGTATGTAATAAATATCACACAACACTAACAACTGTGAATACCTATTGCATTACTGACACCAATCTAAACAACTACAGAGGTGGCCATACAGACATAGTATACCCTGCTGTATCCTAAATGTAAACACATCATCGCCTGGTGAACACGTCTGCTTTTTAAATAACGCAGCATATACCAGATACTACAGCACTTTCAAGAACAATACGCATGCTGTACTGAAACTGTCAAACATGTTTGATGTTATTTGTTCTGCTCACATCAGTTTAAAAAAAAAGCATCTGTGTTGTTCAGATGGAGATCTGTAATCGCTCACACTGGCAGATAAGTGGAGCTGTCAGCTCCAATCAGGAGACTCTGATTAGATTTCCCCTCCAATTTTGCTGATGAGCCTCATCTGCATACCAGAGAGAGTACAACATGCTGTGCACCTTGTTTTTAAGCGTGTACAAGGCCTTCTCCCTGGCTCCATACTTTAGACACTGCCTGATCCAGCTGTGAATGGTCCAATCTCGCAGATACCAACAATTTGGACTGTGACGAAACCTGAGGGGGGTTGGGGGTGGGGGTATACACAAACATATAATCAGTCAAAAATCAGTTGTCTATTATTTTGGCAATTTAGCAGCTAAATTAACACAAACAACTATTGTCACTATTATTCTGCCTCTGTTTGGTGTTTGTGAACAAAACGAACTGCCATTATTTTATGATGCATTGTTCATCCAAAAACAGGCTCTGTCAAACAATACTTTGACTGAGTATTGTTTGACTGAAGGAGCTCATGAATTTACTTCTCAAAATTTTTGTTGGTGCTTCTTTTTTAGTCATATTCCAACCTGTTTGCCGTCATCTCACTTTGATAGTGCAATGTTACTGATGCCATAGTTTGTCTTGATATAAAATAAACCGCTTCCAATGTGCAGTACGGGAAAGTTGACTTGTTGAAAGTTGGAGCTTATAGTTTAGCATAAGCATTGTGCATTCAGCATTGTGAACTCATTTGACAATGGTTTGAATGTAATGGATATTTGTTTATATTAAAAACATATGTACTACCGTTTTAAAAGTACTTATTCAAACATTTTGAAGGTGAAATATTCTTTGTTGTTTCTCTCTTAATAATGAAAACCAATGAAAACCAAAGTTTGCAATTTGGGAAACACAGTAAATCTTATAATCGCAACAACAGGTGTAGACTCCAGAGGAAGGAGTAACAGGAAAGGTCTGGAGATACCCTGAACAAAGACAAGCATGTGACACAAACAAACCAGACAATCCATTCCAAGAAAAGCACACAAGTTGGTACTAAGGTCCAAAACTGAGGCAGCAGCAGTGATATCAGATTATCAGACACTAACGCAGACACAGCAAGATTCCTCTTACTTGTAAAGGTAATACTCTGCCTGATCAATTTCCCCCCGAGATGATATGTTGTCAACAAACTGAAACACAAGCAGGGGAAAAAAGATAATGATGAATGACAAACAAATTACATACAGTCCATTTAAAACTGGATGCAACTTACCCGTGACACAGTTAGAGAGCTGACTGGTAGATTCCTCTCATATGTTCTTTCCATAGTGGCAGCCAGTTCAGCTAAAGGTTGAAGAAAATACATATGGTTTATCATGTGACAAACAAACAAAATCAAAATAATCCGTGTCATAATATGGTGAAGTAAGACACACCTGCCCAAGTCACAAAAGATAGATCTATTCTTCTCATATCAAAATGGTCAATATTAATCAATATCACTTTCAAAACTTTTGTGCCAACAATTATAATTAAGCTACAATACACTGTGTGTAATAATTCTACCTTAGTTCCTGAACACTAAACCAGGAGGCTGCAGTGTTACACTGCCATCATGTGTTGATCAAACGCACCAGCATGTTATTCATGCATCTAAAGGAAGTGGTCTTGATACAAAACTTAACACACATGAAGAATAAAAGAAATATATAATGTATAATATCAAGAGGTATCTACTCAAATAAAAAAATAACACAATTAAATAGACTTTTTTAGTAAAGTTCAGCTTTCAAAGCACTTTGATGTTTAACTGAAAAGATGCAGCCTAAATTTAGAAACAACTTAAATCTGTGCAGTCAAAATGTTCTGTCCATCCATTCTCTGTACACTTCTATCCCATGCAGGAGCCTATTCCGTGGGTAGTCAGTCTATCACTCTGTGACTATGAATAGATGGTGGACATTCACTTATATTCTCATTTATTCCATCAATTCATACATAGTCCCCTGGGTTATTTAAAGCAACGCAGATACATGGATTACAATGTTTCTGTAGGGCAAACCAAGCCTTTTTAGGGCTGATTTAAAACATTTTCTCTACATCTAGACAATGTGGGCAAATTTTTACTGTGATATAGAATTAAAACAAGATTTAACAAGATGATACAATCAAATAATTTGCTATATTCTAGTGCAAAGATGAAAACTTGATGTGAATGTATTAAATGCCTTTTTATTTGGTATACAACCATCATCCTAGTTTTATTTTGGATGCTTCCATTTGAGTTTGCACAGAGAAATGAAATTATAATGAAATCAATCGTGCATCCTTTTTGCTAAATAACAGCCTGCAGTCATTTGTTGTAGATTTCAACAAGTCTCCGACACATCTCCTGAGGAATCCCAGCCCATTCTTCTTTAGCAGATTTGATGGCCTTCTGTCATGTCTTCAGTTCACCCCAAAGATTGTCAATAGGATTTAAGTCAGGACTTTGTACAGGCCAGTCAATAACATTTACTTTGGTCTCCTATAGGTAGTTCTTCACCAGGAGTAACGTATGTCTTTAGTCCCTGTCGTGTAGGAAGACAAGACGACGACCCAGATCCAGTTTTGGTGCTGACTGCTTCAGGTTTTCATTCAAAATCTTCACATATCCTTCTCTCTTCATGATTCCTTCAACCTTGACGAGATTCCCAGTTCCAGATGCATACTCACACCACCGTGTTTCACTGTGAGGACGGTGTTCTTTGGGTTATACGCCCCTCCCTTCTTTCTCCAAATATATATATACACAATGTCTCTATGGAAAAAGAGCTCTAGTTTCGTCTCATGTAACAAAAGGACATGCTTCCAGTATGCATAACCTGTTATTTTTTTTTTTTTTACTCTGTTTAACAGCACTGGGCAAATTCATTTAAAGCAATTAATTTTTCATTGGGGGTAAATAATTTCATACTTAACTGTAAGTAAAGACTGACATTTGCTCAAGAGTCAAATTTGAAAAACACTTTAACTTAGGTTGATGGTTGTGGGTGAAAACCCCTCATCAATAGCTCAGGAGTTTCTGAAATACTCAGTATGTCTGGCAACGACAGACCAGACATGTTTCAAGACAATTAAATCACCTTCCCTCCTCATTCTGATGCTCAGTTTAAACTTCAGCAGGTCATTTTCATCATGTCTACATGCCCGAATCCATGGATTTGATGTTGATGCATGTTTTTAAGGTTGATAAAATACAAGCCATAATAACATGTATTTAAAAAAGCCATGTATTTAAAAAAAGCTTTGTCTCTAGGGCTGTGTGCTGGCCAGAATTTGGTGATACAATACACGTCCTGATACCTGGATGACAAGACCATATACATCACTCTATCAAGGTACTATGAGCAAGGTGATTTTCACCCAAAAATCAGCTACCTGTCACATTAAAAACGACACAGTTTATGATAACAGAATAAACAGTTTTCTTTGTCTAGCACAAAGTACAAGGAGGAGAGTCGACAATACACTGACGTGAGCGTACGCATCATGATACAGCACTTAGAAGATATGATCAAGTATCAATCCATGAAATGTCACAAGATGTGCCTCCACACCCACAATTTAATGATGTGGTATTCTGGTAGAGGCCACATGGTTGGTGTAGCAGTTAGCACTCTTGCTGAGCAACTGGGTTTGCAACCCAGTAGGAACAAGGGCCTTTCTGCATGGAGTTTGCATGTTCTCCCAGTATGTGTGGGTTTTCTTTGAGTTCAATGTTTCGCCCCACAGTCCAAAAACATGCAGACAGGGATTGGTTAAATTGAACACTGGGAGAGTGAGAGTGAATGGTTGTTTGTCTCTGTGTGGCCTATATGTGTGTGATGGACTGGCGACCTGTCCAGGGTTTACCCTGCCTTTCACCCTATGTCATCTGGGATTGGCACTATAGATGAGGGAGTGGGTACACTGGTAGAAGAGGACATTGGCATTACTATGGACCAGAATCTCAAAGACATGGTTAAACATGGTGTACCTAATAAATTGCTATTGACTGGGGAACAATAAATTCACAGCTCTTACCCAGCGAATGAGGATCTTTCTCTCTCGCCTCCCACACTTTGGTGTCGGTGTAAGCAGCTGACAACAACCACCTTCTTCCTGCGAAAGACAGAACTCTGCCCATCAGGTCATATGGATCAGGTCACACTGACAAACTCATATGTCGTCTGAGAGCAGTAAAATACACGTTTTACAAATGTTAAACACCAAATAACCGTGTGTTAAGACCACGGGTTCTCAATGAGTCGTGAATTTACCTGAAAAAGACGGAGAAATACGTTTCACTTTGACAACTGCAGTCACACATCGTTTCAATACGGAGGTTGCCATCTTTGGACGATACCATTTTCGAGCCGCGGGCGGGGGAGTACCACGATTGAGCTGTATTTCCCCTGATTTCTGACGTAGGAGGGTCATACCAAAAGCGAGAATCGATGGGTAATACCACGGCGCTGGTTTATAGGCTACTGTATTTTTAACATGATTTATTTGCACACATAATATATATTTTTGAAGTGAATCTTTTTTAAATGCAATAAGACCATTATTTTAGCAATAATTTTCTTTTGCACTTCAGCACAAAATTCTGGCACCTGACCCACATAAATCAAAATTAAACCAAAGGTTCCCTTTTTCTGGTTGTAGAAGTTCAAGTTTATTCATGTGCAAAGTCCCTTTTGCAAATTATTGAAACACCTATGGAGGTAATTAATAAAAACGTTTGCTTCCAAATTTGCCCGTTTGTCCATTCCTTTTGTTCTCCTATGCAGAGACCATTTATTGAAGCAACCTAGGGTTAATATGAATATTAGTCAGTCCAAATTAAAATAGCTGTTGTAGTAACTTCAGCCCACAAATCACAATGTGAAAATTCACATGAAACAAATTTCACATCAGCTTACAAGAAAACAAGCCTTGTATATATAAATATGTTTAACGTGAATAACATGTTTGTCTAAGTTACAAAAACATTTATTGTCTATATTAGGCCTAAAACATTCCAATAAACCCTTACATGATACATTTGACATAAACCCTTCATGTATGCCACACTATACAACCCAAAGCACAATTAGTAAAACACATTATTTCCTCTGCCACATTAGTGTGGCATAGATATAATGAATGGATGTATATGGATACTAAATGGAAGAGCAATTGGGGCAATTTTGTGACAATTAATTGAGAAATAATTGAAACAGATTTTATTTACTCGGCTGACAAATTACAACAGACAATAGAGGGTGCTGTTTATTTAGAGAAGGAGACAGATACATAGACAGAAGTGGAGGAAATCAATTTAAGCCAGAAGCAGTAGATACTGTAGCAATGTAAAGTCCCAGAGATAGTGACTTGGCATCATGAACAACTGCTTCCTGAAGATTGTATGGAAATTTGTTTTGTCCAGTTATGTTTAAAACTTCAGCTAAAATAGTAACACATCCTAAGTATAAAGTAGATGTATAACAGCATGGTAAGAACATATGCTGAGCTGCATGAATATTGACTGTAAATGTATTATTTATTCATTTAAGAGTTGCAGGGCCATTGACCTAATGTGTCCTCTGTCACCTCTTTGTCAGTGAGCCAGTGTTTTTGTTCCCCACACAGGAGGACAGTCATCAGCTGTGATTACAGTGAGCTCTCTGGCCACAGGTCAAAGGGGATAACAGGTTAATTCTGGGGTGGGACACTTTTGTTGAACAAAACGAGGAAGAATTTTAGCCCCTTCTTGTTTTCTCTCTGACCAGCAAAACAGGAAGCTTGTCTTTTACCTGCCATTTTTGAAAAATACACTCGTCTCAAGAGTCCAATAGTCTGGATTTACTCATTAAGGTTTTTTTTTAAAGTTCATTTTGTAAGAATATATGGAGTATTGCTTTTAATTTAAACCAATCTTAGACAGCCTTCTGCTCTTTTGCTCATCTATAGTAGTGTTTGTGTCACTTCCCTTTAATTTCAAACCAATTATATTATACAGGACATTAACACAAAAATGGCACTGTAAAAATGTACATGATATAACAATCAAGTCAATTTAGTGGGCCATTTTTCCAGCACAACTAACATACACCTGCCTATAAATACACAGTGTATAGGATATGGTTATGAGCAATGATGTTTTTGTGTGAAATATATACTTTGAAGATATAATATATGCTTTCATGTATGGAGAAAAATATTTAATAAACAACAGTATGGGTAAATGTGTGAAGTTTTGAGGCATTTTTGATTCCAGATTTTATTTACCATTTGTACCTTGTTACAGTACAAGTGCCAAGGAATTATTGTGCAGGTTTCTTGAGTCAGCAGTATTAAAAAAAAGTGGTAGAAATGGAATTAATGAAGAAACAAAGAAAGTAAAATCTTTCCACTTAAAAAAATATAATTTTTTTTAAGTGGACAGATATAATATATGATGACATACTGTAAATAAGTAAATAAAGTACCCTAATATGCACTTCTGCATTTGGGCATTTCACATTTTGTAGTTGTATTCCAGTTAATTGATAATAAATTGTACTTGATCAATACATTGTACTGTACAAGGTCTTTATTAAGAGATTAAGTTGTTTTCCATTGCACTTGTGTTTTTGAAAAGGTTATGCAATAATTTGTCTGAATAACATCTGAACAAATTATATTAGGAATAACGAAGCATGATGGGTTCCACCCTGTAATATACAGTTTTGTTCAAACTGTAACAAAGCAGCACTATGACTCATTGCACTGTTATTAGTTTATTTGCAAATGGAGAGCATTTTTAAAACATTTCAGTAAATTTGTCACGTGATCAGTTCAGATGAGATACAATGTTATTCTATTGTGTTTTCAAACAGAGAAATCCTACTGAAGTTTTAGAGCAAGTTTTTATTCAATTGCTTTGTTCTTTTTATTTATTTAAATATCGCAGTTAACAGAAGACCTTTAGGTTCATAAAAAGACACAAGCCAACAACAAACTGATTGACTTTTCTCACGATTTTTCTTAATAACTGTCTCATTATCAAAAAATAATAATAATAAGAATGAGTGGATTAAATGGCAATGTGCTTAGAATTAATTCATCATTTTGCCATTTTTATGATGCATGTGACACTTTATTGTAAAGCAGATCGTTTCTCACCTGCGTTCATTTTCCCATTTCTGTGTTTACCTTTTTTTCTTGAATGTCTGTGCAGATTCTCACTGTCTTTAAAGTTTCACTTCATGACAAAAACACACAAAATGGATCAAACCACCTTCTGAAGCGTCATCTTTCACATCAACCGTTCATGTGCTCCGATCACTTGAGCTAGTGGTCGGGATTGAAACATGAAGGTGAGGAAAGGAGAGGAGGATGTGAGAACTTCCTCAAACTGTTCGTAGTTTCACCCTTTAGGACACGGTGGTCGCTGCTGGCAGAAATAGAGAAGCTGCTGTTCTGCATTTCATCTGACAAGAAATTACTCATTTACCTGAGCCGTAACAGTTTGCAAAGTTATAATGCAATTCCATATAGACCAGTGGGATTTATGTCATTGTGTGGGATGAAACACAATATATGATAAGATAAATGTGTATGAATTAAGACATATAAAACATGACGCACTACATGAGAATGTGTCTTATAAAACTATCCTTTCATTCCTCTTGTTTTTGCAGTGGAGCTTCTGGACTGAGCAGAAACAATGCTCACACACAGACATACGAAGCTTTTGTCTGAGACACCTACTGTGTCTGTCACTGCTGTTTGATCATCACAACCTAAAAGAGGGAAGGGGAGAGGTGTTTTCTCTTCCCCTTCCTCTGCTTTGAAAGAGAAGCAGGAGGAAAAGAACATGAACTCACAGCAGTCATATCTGCTTTGCTAAATTATCTGTGAGGATTTAATATCTAAGCTTAAATTAAAAAACAAAACAAAACAGATTTATGATGCAAACACATTATACATAAATTCAAGGTTTTATTTTTGTTTAATTTTGCAGAATCATATTTAGCCGGCCATCATTACACTGTCATACAATAAAAAACAGCAACTGACTGTTTTTTTTAAATCATGTAATGTTAAAAAAAAGTCAAATCATTAAACATAAAATAAAACAAAATAAAAATAAAATAAAATCACAGTTTATTTCTTCAAGCTTTTGTCTGCATTTGTCAAATTATTATACACAGTTTTTTGGTTTCCCACATAAACATAAACTAACATACTGCAATTCAGACAATTGTTTTGAGAAAATATTTGTTATTTTTAGTACTATAAATTTACATTTACAAATGTTAAGTTCCATATTTGAGTTAAAACAGCGAAATGATTTGTAAAAATAAAAAACATTTGTCAGAATTTTATTTACTAAAAAAGATACAAAATCATATATTTTCACTAAACCATATGACTCTTTCTCAGTTATTGATATGTACATGCAGTATGCTTCACAGCTTTGCATTCCAGTTTCTATCATATGCTACATTAACCAAATGATTTGTTGATTTTTCATTTTAAGCTAAGCTGCTTGACTACAAACTCCATCATCAGAGAATTTCACACTTTCCTCTTTCCTCTTTCTTCTCATTACCTTACTACTTTTCTCATTCTTTGCTGTCTTCTGTGGATCTGTAAATTCAGTTGTTGGGGAGCGACACATTGTGTCACCTGTTTCCGATCTACTCTGGTTCCCATCTACTCAATCGGTCCCTGTCTCATAAAAGCCATCCAAGCGCTGTTTGTTTTTCTCTGGCTCACTTTGCTCCTGGTGATGATCTTCTAGCTCTGAGTCAAAATTATAATCATTTGATGCTCTAGAGCCTGTTTCGTGGTGGTACGTCGGCTCACCTAGTTCTAAATCAGATTCATAACATGCTTCTGACTGTGAGAGGTGTGCCTGATCACCTCTCGGATCCAAACATTGTCTTTCTCCTTCTTCTGCTGCTTCTGTGTCGTTTAAACATTGCTGGTACATCAGTTTGTGTGTCTTGCCCGGCCTCAGTTCATCAGGAGCTACTTGCACTTGCTCCTCCAGCTTAGAGTTGTATTTGGCATCGTCTGCAGGCTCATGTTGGTCCTCCTCAGGGCTGTACTGGCTCCTCTTGTACAAACTGTCTTCATCCTCCTCCTGACATGAACTCCCAGGGACACTCTCCCCATCAGACTGGGCGAGACAGAGGCCTGGCAGGCCTGGAGTCTTCTGCGAAAGATCGAATGGCTCCTCTTGGCTGAAGTGGGTGAGGAGGCCCATTGGAGTGTTGAGACAGAATCTCCCCCTCCGCCTAAACACTGAAACAAGTGAAGGAAGGTGATTACATCAGGCCAATTTAAAACACGAAAGCACATACTATCAACAGCTAAGTGCCAAAGATGCTTACATCTTTCGTCCAGTCCTCTGTCCATGACGCCATGTTTGACCTTCATGTGTCTGGTGAGGTTTCCCTTCAGTGTGAACTTGCTCGGGCAGTAGAGACATTTGAAGGGTTTGCTGTCTGAGTGGAGATGCATGTGGCCCATTAAATTATGCATCCTGTTGAACTCCTTCCCACAAAGCTGAAAGACAAGGGAGAAAAGTGTTCAGCCAATTAGCAATTATTTTGAGTCAAAAGGGAAAAAGGCTGTTATGCATACTGTTTTTATTTGCATAGTGTACTGAGCAAAAAATGTGTTGTTAGATGGATTCTGTTACCTTTGGCCAGAGCCAGGTCAGTTTAACGTATACAGTATAAGCAGAGGGTCTGTAAATATGTGGACTAGTTCAGAGTAAAAGAAAACATCATGTACGATATATACCTCCACCCACGTGTGTTACGTTGTTCATCATATGCAGTAAATTATTTTATTTTTACAAATACATTAACATAAGCAGTCTTTACTGGTGTACATAGTTGAGGTGCAGCTTACTGTAACTTTGAGCAGGTTAGTATTCATAATTACTGCATTTATTGTTCAGTGGGTAAAAAGCAAATTAGACATACTGTGATATACTCAAGTAAAAGTACAATTAACTCAAAACTACAGAAACTGAACAAATGTACCCATTTAACCTTCACCAGTGCCTGTAGTGAATCCTATTTCAGGGTAATGAAACAATACATGCACCTTGTCTATATATTATTTTCCTTTTATGCCCTTTGTTAAATGAGATTTTCTCAGAATGCAGTCACAGACATAATCATGAATGAATGTGCAGGCATTCAGATATACACAGACACACACACACCCTCCCACTCTCTTTGTTTTCCACAGAAAGAGAGAGAGGAAGCAACATGGAGACAGAGTAAGGAGGAGAACAGGGAAGGGCAACTCCTGTGCTGTCCTTCCTCTGCATTCTTTTTTATTAGGGCGGTCCTTTCCTTCAGGAGGAGAGAGGGACTGTAAACTGTCCAAGAGGACCGTGAGAAAACAGGAAGCTCCCCCAGCAGCAGAGAAAGCGAGATGAAATCTATTTGCGGGTCCAGTTCTCCGGGGAGGCTGAGGGACCATTGTTAGAGAGGCAGTTTGTGCGGCTATATCCTTCCTATGGACAAGAAGGCTCCCACTGCCAAAAGCCTCTCTGCTATCTGGTCATCATCTCAGTCCTCAAACCAAACACCAAGGTCAAAACTGACTCTCTAGAAAAGTGGGGAAATCCTTTAATAGCAGCACTTACGGCTAAATATTTCAGGTCCAGTTCCTAACTGTGTAAGTTGTAAAAATATATATATATATAGTTTTTTTCAATTCAATACATACAGTATATCTGCAGGAAAACATAATCTGCCTTTGTCATTGAAAACAAAAAAATGTAAAAGGCACAGAAACAACAGTGTCAAGTGTTAGGAATTTTTGATCCCATGATCACAGTATTAACAAATTCAGAACCTCAGTATTGTGACCAGTCCTTTCACCTTAATTTCCTCCCTCTGTTGACTTAATGGCCGCTATAGTTTTAGATCATTCTTTTGGAGCATTTAGTGATGTGACTTATTCTGTTATTTTTCCCCTCTCAACTGCCCCAATTACCCTGCAGAAGAGAGCTGTACATGTTCCCAAAAATCTTGAACTATTCCTTTAATCCGTGACACAAAGAGAAACTGAAAGCTGCGCAAGGCAAAGAGCCACATCTGCCATGTTAAATTCAACTGACCTTGCATTTATAGGGCTTGATGTCCGAGTGGACAATCATGTGAGCCTTGAGAGTTTGTTTCTGGACGAAACTTTTGAAGCACATGTGGCACTGGTAGGCCCGTATGTTGGTGTGGATGAGGACATGGCGCTTCATGTTGGCTAACAGAGTGAACTCACGACCACAGATCCGACACTTGTGCTCTTTCACACCCTGAAAAACAAGACAACGTGGAGTTTCAGGCCCAAAAAATACTGTATATGCTGTCTGCTGCCTAAGACGTTGCCTTGTTTGACCTCCTAACACTGATCTTTCCATTCTGATGTCAACTGATTCAGTAATGACTTGGGACACATGAATACATCAGGTATTTTTTCCAGCCCATAAGGATTCTAGAGGGGGAATGAAGGAATGTGAAGTTGTTGTTAAGATTTAAGGGGAAATGCTTTAAAACAGCTGCCAAAACAACCTGTTAGACTGGTGCTCAAACTCTCTCAGCCAACTTTACAATCAAAAATGTAAACAAGAAATAATGACCTTGTCTTCATGTGACAGCTAAATTGATGCCAAAGTCCATGCTTTTTCCTTCCAGTCCCTGTCAAACAGCATAGAAAAAAAAAATGCCGTGTCTTTTGTCTCCGTTCTCCTAATTAAACCTACTTTGTGAGTTAGCGTGTGCTGTTTCAGGTGGTGAGACTGGATGAACTCCATCCCACACTCACTGCAGATGTATGGTCTGATGTCTTTGTGTTTCATCATGTGGTTCTGAAGCTGACTCGGGTACTGGAAAGTCTTCTGGCACTCTGCACACCTGTAGGAACAAGCGCTACAATAAAATAAAGAACAGACATTGGAAAGCAAAAGTTTTGGCCAGTGCATTTCGTCACTTTGTTTGTCAGAATTAAATCAAACTATTGATTCAACTATCCATTCTGTCAAATATAAAGTCCATATATCAAGAGTTTTGCTTATAGCGCCTTTCTGATTTTATCTGCGTTACATAGCACGTTGAATTTTGCACAGGAATATATGTCTCAGACACTTTCTTTGTCTGGAGCAGTAACCTCTTGAAGTTACTGTCTGTGGCCAAGAAATAATAAGGAAAAAAGATTTACACCATTTTGTATATTTTAAAGTAATTTATATTTAAACTTTGATCATGTTAATATATTTGTTCAAGCTAGAACACATTAAATTTGTAATTTAAAGCTCTACAATTTAAACACTTAGGATTTGTACTGGTGCTGTTTAGATTTTGTCGCTGTTGGACCGAACCGGGCTACATGTTTCCCCCTGTTTCCTGTTTTTCTGCTATGCCAAGTTAAACTGAGTGCTGGATCTGGAAGCATACTACGACAGTGGTATCTTTTCATCTAACTCTTGTCAAGAAAATAAAAAATTTCAAATTACTGCTTTAATCAACCCAGTCTCCAGGATCAAATGTTAACACGATATGTTTTGCAAACCACAAATGCATGTGAGTTCGCTATTAATGTGTCTAGAGAAGTGATGTTTTGAATGTGGTTAGGTTTAAGCTCTAAAATCACCTTTTTAGATCGAGGCAAAGTTTAAGTTCATTCCCTCACAGTCACATTCCTAGTTGTATTCTGTGCATGAGGTAAAAACACTAAAATTAGCATATACTAATGGAAAGAGACATTTTTCAGCTCACCTGTACAGCGTGGGACCCCGGTGAGCAGTCAGGTGCCTTTTCAGCTGGGCGAGTGTGGGAAAGTCCAGACCACACTCCACACACACATTCTCCTGGCCTTTTTCATGCTTCAGCTCATGGGCCCGAAGCTCACTGGGGTAGGCGAAGCCTCGACCACACACACCACAGCTGGAGGGGCAATAAAGAGTGTGAATGAGAGGGAAAGACAAAGCACTGACGATAAAGGGCGCACAACACCTGCTGTAGTCATTTACCTGTATGGCTTCACATCACTGTGCTGCATCATGTGCCTCTTGAGGTGGCTGGTCTGAGTAAAAGCCTTGTGGCAAACCTGGCACTTGTGGGGTCTCATGCCCTGGTGAGTGAGCAGATGTGTGTGCAGGTGACTCAGCTGCTTGAAAAGTTTTCCGCACAGGTGGCATCCGTGTGGTTTGATGCCATTGTGGCCCATGATGTGTGTGACCAGGTTGTACTTGGAGGTGTAGGACTTGTCACACATGCGGCACTTCCATCGCTTTTGGTCCCCTCCTACGTCAACATAATAGCTGTCATCTACATGAATGTCAAGGCCGAGCTTCTCTGCAGTGGTTGTCCCACCTCGGGGAGCTCCCTCACGGGTACGGTGAACAGGCCCATGGTCCTCTTTGGGGTAGAAAGCGCCAGGGTTTAGGTGCATGACAGGCCCGGGTAAGAAGAAGGGGTAGGGGAGAAGACTGTGTGGGAAAGGTGAGAAGAAAGGAGGGTGGAGAAGGAGAGAAGAGGGAGGCCAAACAGGGGAAGGAGTGAGAGGCTCCTGTTTCACCTGAACAGGCAGATTCATAGATCTCTGATGGAGCTGCAGTCTGTTGAGCTCAATCATTCCAGGATGAGGTTTTGGGGATGGGGAAGGAATGGGGTGAAGAGGGGGAGTCAAGGGTATGTGGGAGAGGTCTACTGTCTTCTTAGTGCTGCTTTCCTCTGCCTCCTCTGCTCCTCTGTCAGGAGATTCACCACCTTGAGCATCCATCTTGAAAGGCGTTCTTTTGCGTTTTTGGGATCCCTCCTTTTGGGTGAAGTCAGGGCTAAGCAATGGAAAGAAAGGAGGTGAACTAAACATGTTGTAGTTTTTCCCAGTGGGTGATATGCTGGGGTATATGGGAGGGGAGAATTTTGGGGGCTTGATATGAAGGGGAGGTGGACTTAGGTAGAAACTGTGCTGCTCGGATGTTTGTCTCAGATCATCTCTGAGAGAGGAACTTCTTCCTGGTAAGAGGTTTGCTCGGCTTGTTTCCATCGTCTTCCTACATTAGAAAAAGTACATTAACAGTTGTGGTGAAAAGACATAAATTATTTAGATCCTTCACATAAAGTGGATCTCCACTGATTTTACATCAGTTTACATCTTTCTACAAGCAGTAAATTCAATCCGGGTCGTGGGGACCCACTGCCCTGCATGTTTTAGATGTTTCCTTGCTTCATCACACATGATTCAAATAAATGGGTCGTGATCATGCTTCTGCAGAGCTTCATAACAAGCTGACAATTTGAATCAGATGTGCTGAAGCAGGGCAACATATAAAACATGCAGTGTAGTGGTTCCCCAGAACCAGGATTGAGAAACACTGAAATGTGCTACATTTCCTCAAGTGATGTCAGGCAGCATCCCTGTGGCAAAGGACTAATCTCCTTGTCAGAATGTTGGAATTAAGGATTATTTGTGCCTCTGCTGATACAATTCTTGTCCCCTTTTCTTGTCCACTATCCACTGGGAGATCGACTATGTTCTGCTTATTAACACAGACATCAGAATGCGCTTAAAGGACTGGATTTTCCGGGAGAATTGCACTGTAACTGATGTATCACTGTATATAAGACTCTATTACATTATTCATAGTGATCGCCAAGGAACAATTTACTGCTGTAGCTTGTGGCAAATATTCACAGTTAGGGTAGAGTAGTCCTGTGCCTTAACTTAATAATTTTAGTAGGTGCTGATGAGATAATTAACAGAGAAGCAATGAAATAAAGAGCAAAGTCCTGCTACATATTTGTACTGTATGTGTATCTTTGGTGTGGGTTGTTTACATGGGCTCATTATATGCCTTTATGTAAAATAATAATGTATGGATTTGTGGCTGTTACATAAATGTAATGGGGTAAAAGACAACCCCCTGAAAATGGCAGGTTGAAGAAAAAACATCATAAAATGGAAATTGCCAAACAACATACCACTTCCAGGTCCTCAAACAGGCACAGAGTGGATAAAAGCAATGTCTTTGTGCCTCAAATGAAACTGTTCCTGTGATGTTTTTTTTTGGAACAAGTCATAACTGGACAGTAGAATGATGTGGACACCCACACCTTTCAGTAATCAACCTGAAACCTTTCACTTCCCCCTTTCTCACAGGTCTCCTTCTCTCATGAAATTAGGAAGTGAATGACTCACCTCTACCTCTCGCATGGTTTTTTGCTTCTCCATCTCTTTTTTCTGTGCTCTGTTCATCTTTTTCTGTTCATCATTCTACACTGACAGCACAGAGGAGCTTCTCCATTTTACCTCCACTGATGATGTGATGTGGTGTTATACTCTATTGTGATGTATTCCTGATATGTGCAGTCTGGGTCTGAGTGAATTATAAATCAGCACAACACTGTGATGTTTACATCTAATAGAGCAATTATTAAAATCTCTTCAGTTTGTGTATGTGTCCTTATAATGGGCATGAAAAGATGGAAATATGATTATACTCAGAAGGGAACTTTGTTTTACTTCTGCATGATATACTTAATTAGTGCAATGTTGCAGCTATTTTCTATTCCTGTAAATACAGCTTCATGTGCTTATCAGGGAAAAACTGATGAGATTCATATCAGTCAGATCAGAAATTCTTCACTGTCTTGTTACCTCACTACTACCCTTATATGTAATGGTACACAGATGATACACATGTTTCCATATCTGCAATCGATTAACATAATCGATTTTACTTGTGATATGTTTCATTTCATACCATATAATTTAAATTGTACATGTATAGACAGCAAAGCATGACTCAAATGGTGAAATAAAAACCCTTTCATTAGAAGAATGTAAATATTCTACCTATCTTTTGCATATCAGAGACAGAAATCTGTCTTTTTCGTGTGCGTAAAAACTGTAAATCTAAAAGAGAACATCAACAGTACAAGCATATCACATTCAGACAGGAAATAATGGAAACACAAAAATACATAGAGACACAGAAGCATAATTAAAGGTGCATATAAAAAAACAACTAATCATACAGAGGAGCTTTTCAGTTCACAGGTGCTGATATAAATAAATATAAATTTCAGTTTTTTTAGTGCTTTCCAACCTGTTTTACACCTACACACTAGAATTCCTTCCCCCCCTTGCTTCATTAATGCACTGTCCAGAGACCCCAGCCCATATTTGCCACACCGTGCATTCCAAACAATCCATTAAAACCGAAGCCCCTCCTCACCCAAATGCCAGTCAGTGCCATGAAATTGCACGAGGCAGCTGTGAAACGTGTGTGTGTGGAACTTACCAGTGTGTGTTTTCCATGATGCTGTGGTGCTGCTCATGCAGCTGCCGCTGTTGTACCTGTACCGTGTACTCTCCTTGCTGCTCGCACTGCAACTCTCCTGACAATGAGCCGCCCATCCATGGATAGTATTTGAAGTAACTTAAGAAAGAGAACAGGAACAATCACTTTGTTCTCATTTTTCAGATGAGTACCTTCGGAGAGAAGGAAGGAAGGGAGGGGAGAGGAAGTCAACAAGGCTAGTGCCTTCCTGAAGAAAAATAAGGAAACACAGATAGACATCTCTATTTCTCTATGAAATAGGGATTTGCACAACTTTTAGAGGAACATAGGCAAGAGAAAGCTGAAATTTTGTAGATTCTTTTGATGGAATTTGACAAGAATTTATGCTTTTGACAGCTCAGTAAAGCAAATAGGATTTGGGAATGTGCACTATAACTGTACTTAACTGTACACTTCAAACATTTGTGTAGTCTAATTCAATTTCACAGAAAAGTACTGCATGTACAACTTCCTCGAAGTCCTCACTATTCAGTTTGTGATTTATTTCACACTACAGACAAAATTGTCATGGTTGTTTTTCTTCATTATCACTGATAGATTTCTTTCTTTACTGTGGTGCTTTAAAAAAAAATGCTATGGCGTTGCGTTATGCATTATGGCTATGTTTTGATGTTATTTTATTCACTCCCATGTCATGCAAAGTCACGACAGATAATGAAAACTTGATGCATGAACACATGAAATATGGCAACAAAAAAAAAATCCTCTAGATGGCACAAGTGTCCCCTGTCTTTGAGACACTTGAGTCTGGTTCACACCACTTTAAATCAACTGGTCACTTAACTACGTGGGGGTGTGTCTCCTAAGTTCACTGATGTCAGTTCCGGTCTCATTGACCTGCTCCTCCACTTTGGCACAGACGTTAGTGAACACTAACTATTTAATTGGCTTTTTTTCCTGAGATGACGTGGCAGTTAGTGGATGAACGGCGGCTGCCGTAATTGAGCTCATATCATTGAATCTGTGAAACAGTCGTTTATGAGTTGTGGAAAATCATTAGCTGCATTAATTAGCTCATAAATTTAATTAACCTTAGACCCAGACAATGTGTGCATCAATTCCTGTGAGGAATTAAGGACATTATTAATACAAGGGAAAACATGGTGATGTGTGTATGTGTCTGTTTGTGTGTCTGTATTGCACATAGGCTTGTTTATAGTTACCCACTCTGTTACAAATTCTGTGTGCGGCAATGTTTTGAGCCAACATGGCTGCCAAGCAGGCCACAGATCAGAGAGAGATTTCTTCTCGTGACCTTTGAAAGTAGCTTTTTTTCATAAAAAGAAAAACCTTAATGTATATCCTGTTTTGATCAAATTTAGACCAAAGTTTTCCACTCAGGCTTTATTATACTCATTTCACTTTCTTCATCTTGACGTTTCTGACTTCCCAGTGTCATCATCATGAACATGCATGGTCATGCAGCACTGAGTCCTTCTTTAATGATGCTCAATAGAAAAATGCAAACCAGGCCATAGAACTGCCTGGCCTTTTGACCCCACCTGCCCAGTGGTCAGCCTCATCTCCGGAGGTGACAGTAACGAAAAACGAACTCATTAAGGATCTCTAAGTGGCTTTTGGGTTTCTGTGTCACTCTCAAAGGGAGCTCTGGAAGTATATAAGACATGTTGTTGGCACCAGGCAAGATAAGAGAATCATTTAGGAGCATCTGAAACAAGAACTTAAAGTCTTCACTGAGTTTAACCCAACAGGTGAGTACATTTTACTCACAGGACATTGATTTTGTTGTCAGTGACTTCATTTTTTTCCTTCTCCTGCCTGTTGTTCCTTCAGTCTCTCGGCAGAAATGACTGGAGCGGCTGTATCCGTGTGCCTACTGTTTCTCATGTCTCTATGTTCAGCGTGTTACATCTCAAACTGTCCCATTGGTGGGAAGAGGGCCATCATGGATGCACCCCTTCGCAAGGTGAGATGCTTTTTGGAAGTCTAAGATTTATCAATATTAAATATAGTAAAGCAAAGGTCTGTACTTCTATGCCACCTTTCAAGGCATAATGACCACAGGCCTTTTCACCACAGTTCTGCCATTCACCTATTCAATCACAGATTGATACCACCAGATTGAGTGCAGCCTTTGTCCTATCACATACTGTAGCTATCATATCAATTCACACACTGTCGGCACAGCCATCAGGAGTCATTTGGGCTTAAGTCTTACCCAGAGACCATTGGCATGTAGACCAGTAGATCCTGGGACCAAACAACCAACCTCTTGAACCTCTCTGCCGTGACTTGCTCTACCACTGATCCATGTCATGTGGTGAAAAAAAGTAGGAAATGTGTGTGGGATTTAAAGAGCAACTATTGTGTGAAGTCAAGTTTTATTTTTAGATTATTAATTGCTAAAATAAAATCACTAGAATGCTGATTGGTAAATATGTAACAGAGTGACAGAGGAGGGACATTTACTGGTTGGTAAAATGTGTGGCTAAAGTAACCATTATAGCCTAATCCATGGTAATATATGACTACATGTCATGTGATGACAGTAAATGAACAGCAGCAGAGAGCTCGACTCATGTGAGCCAGTGGTAAAAGAAACTAAAAACATGTGATGTCTTCATGCATTAAACTTTGGTGGTTTTATTCAGATGTCAAAACAATAATCACTTGTTTCCTTCACCAGTGCATGTCATGCGGCCCTGGAGACAGGGGCCGCTGCTTCGGCCCCAGTATCTGCTGTGGTGAAGGCCTGGGCTGCTTGCTGGGTTCTCCGGAATCAGCTCACTGTGTGGAGGAGAACTACCTGCTGACCCCCTGCCAGGCAGGAGGGAGACCATGTGGATCTGAGGGAGGACGCTGTGCTGCTTCAGGTCTCTGCTGTGACGCAGGTCAGGAAATCTTGTACTATGGTCATCTAAGATATAAGAGGTAGACTCTCATTTCTCTATATGCTAAGCTTTTTGTGTCTTATTTTTCAGTCTTTTTTAGTTTAGTATCGAGGTACAAGTCAGATGTAAGACAGGCATCAGTTAAAAATAACATAGTGTCACATGACATGCAAAAAGCTAAATGGTAGCTTGAGGATAACACACAAAATTCCTTTGGAATTTGGCATGTTTCTCCATCAGCTGACTATTAGCTGGTTAAATTAACATGGCTAAATCATAATCCATCTAATTTTTTTTTAAATTTTATAGGCCTTTGAAATATGAATCTCCAAAGCTGGGGTGAAAAGCAGAATATTTTTCATCTGACAATGAAAATAGAATAACATTAAAATACCCGCACACAGTAGAGGTATCTTTGTCTGATAACAACATGTTGTATACTAATACTCCTTTTTTAACCACAGAGGGCTGTACTACTGATCAGTCCTGCCTCACTGAGGAAGATGGAGATGACCAAAATGGCCCTTTCGAAGGCACTGACCCCAGTGACATCATATTAAGGCTGCTGCATCTGGCCAGTCGCCCCTCCCCTCATCAAGTCCACAAGTGAGCTGTTTCTGCTGCACGTCTCAGGAAACTATCCGGCCGTTGGGATGAAACTGGACTAGTTGTAGTTCAAATCTTTGTATTTATATGTTTGTCATCATTACTTTGAATTTGCTCCTTCTGTATTTCTGTAGAGTGCCTTTGTCAATATATTTTTCTGTATGAAAACAGGGATGAATATGGACAGTGGTCATCCAGATATCTGCATGTTGAAATAAAGTTTTGAGAGAGTATAAAATTTGTTCTTTTATTATGGAGCATAAAAACATGCATGAGTAGACATTTCAAATCCTTCCAAATCCTTTTCTCCTCACCATTAAGGACTGATCAGCATAAACCTTATAATCTCACTTTGTATCCCACTGACAACCAATGTCCAAACACCTTCAGCCAACTTTATCTTTCAGATGTCACCACTTTACACAATCATGTAACTGATTGCCACAGAAATCCAACAACTCCTCAAATGAGGCTCTGTTTATTTCCGTGGCAGCATCACTGTTGAAACTGTTGTCTTGTGTGGTGGTAACCTTTGATACATTTGTTTGTTAAATTATGACAATTTCTTGCTGGATAAACCAAACAAATGTGTTCAAAGTAGACAAGTTATCACACAAGTATGAAGACGCAGACAGAATATTGACACTGTGCTGTGGACTGAATGATTTCATCATGCTGTATCTTGGTCTAATCTGCTCTTTGAAAGGAGGCTTATCTTGAATAGTGACATCACCTAAGTAAAGTGATAAAATAAAGGTTAGAGTTCACATTGTTGAAGTGATAAAATGAAGGATGGGGAGTATTGCTTTGATTTATTTGAGATTTTTTGCTTTTCATTATAAAAATTAAGAGTAAAAAAACGCTACTTGATATGCATTTTAAATATGCTTTTAAACATGGTGCACTGTCAATATGACAAGACAGCAATACTGTGCTATTCTGTTTTTGTCATTAGTTATCTATATTTTTTGTGGATTTGTTGAAAAGCCTGAGGCAAATCTAAAAAACAGATTTCATCTTTTAGATATTCAGAGAACTTTGAAACTCCTGATTCTGTAAAACTCTTCCTTATACATTCGTTTCACAAGGACATGCAGAAGAAAATAAGCCTAAAAAACACACAGAACATAAACACAGAAAGGAAGTGGTGGGATTTGTCAAAGGAAAGTCAAAAGGAAGGAGAAACAAGAAAGAAAAGGGATAGAAAGAGGCAAATCTAAGGGTTGAGGGAAGACGGGGAGGTGAAGAATGATTTCAACTGAAACTGGAGAGCAACATTATACACTGCCACTGTTCACTGAGGTACTAGGTATAGGATTCATGCAATGTCACTGAAGGTCACTGACAGTGAAAAAAGCAGTGTGCACATACAGTGCAGATCCTCAAATAATCAACTGTCATATACAGTTTTATTAATTCCCCTCTATATTGAGGGTTACTTAACTTCCATCTGGTCACTCTGTACTGCTTTTATCTCTCCCTCCCTGTCCTTATCACTGCCTGTGTATCATCTATGAGCTTTGATGACTGTTGGACGAAATGGGCTGGATCTGCCTTAATTTGAGACACCTGTAGTTAATGATTGCGGCACTGGAGTATGAGAGTATAAAACAGGCAAATAACGCCTCTGTCTTTACCCTCACTGTCTGCCAGACTGCCACCATGTCTTTCTCTGGAAAGTACCAGCTTGAGTCTCAGGAGAACTTTGAGCCATTCATGAAGGCAATTGGTAAGATTTATGGCTTGCATGCTTATCTTATTTCTTTTGGTCAAATGGATTTTTTTTTTAATGAAAAGTGGATCTACTCTCACTCTTGAGCCTAAAAGCTCATTACAGTAAAGGTAAAATCTCACCAAGTTACTGTGTGTGTGTGTTAGGGCTCCCTGATGACCTCATCCAGAAAGGCAAAGACATCAAAAGTATCTCGGAGATTGAGGAGACTGGTGACAACTTCAAAGTGACTGTCACAACTGGCTCAAAGGTCCTTGTTAACTCCTTTACTGTTGGACAGGAAGCTGAGCTGGAGACTCTCACTGGAGAGAAGGTCAAGGTAAGCCAACTTTTGAGGATGCAAGACACCAAGCATGCAATTACAAGTCAATCTTGCATTGAACCAGAATTGCCTGAGATTAACCCTGATTTGAATTGTCATGTCAAACTGCAGTCAGTGGTACACCGTGACGGCAACAAGCTGAAGGTCTCCCTGAAGGGAATCGACTCTGTCACAGAACTGATAGATGGAAACACAATTGTCAATGTGAGTAGAGAAACTGCAAAATTCTGTGGTGCATGATGACCAGTTTTTTTTTTTTTTTTTTTTTTTTTTTTTGACCAGTTTTTTTTTTTTTTTTTTTTTTTTTTTTTTTATAAACTTCTTGTTCTGCCTGCCTGTCTCTCCTCAGACGATGACTCTTGGTAACATTGTATACAAGAGGACAAGCAAACGACTGTAAAGCTCTTCACCGTGGATAATAAAATGTTAAAAGCAACTGTCTCATGGTTTTCTTAACACTAAAGATTGAGTTAAACTAGACGCAGGCTGGAGAAGTTAACTTTTGGATAGTATGCCAATTTGTATGCAGATCCATCTCTAATGTCTTACAGTAGCAGGAATTGCAACTGATGTGGCTGGCCAGCATGTAATGGATTCAAGTCTTGGAACACTTGACCTAAAAAGCAAGTCGGATGAATGGGGCAGCCTTTAAAAAAATCAATAGTCAAACTTCAGCTGACTTGGCCACAAGACTTAAATTCATTCTCTCTCTACTTGGGTGTATTTTTAGAGTTTGCACTAGGCACATTCTAGAGATGGCATGACTGATAACGGTGGTGGCTAATATCAGCGGTTTTTACATGTGCAAAACTATAGGGTAAAATTTTAGGGGGGTGTGACGAATCAAGTCAACATGGGCAGCATCAGGTCACATTATATGGAGAAACTAGTCTTGGCAATTTAAGGAACAAAACATTAATTTATAAGGGAGGATTTGATGCCCGGGATTAATGAGCTGCAGTGATGCCTGTTGATGGAGGCAGGGATTTATATGACCTGAGGATGCAAGTAAACAGAGAGGCCTTTTATCAGAAAAGGTCATTTATAAATCAAATCTTATGGTTTGTTTTTCAAAAAGCAAGTTCTTATGGTCTTAAGTCACAGGATTTGTTATTGTTCCATCAGTGAGAACTGAACATGGAAAGCAAACTTTCACATTTGCTGCTCCCTGTGACTGGAATGCTTTGCAAAATGAACTAAAACTGAAGGAGCTGGTCTCACTGAAATTCTGTTTACCTGCCAGATGTGGCCCTGCTGAAACAGTGTGCTTGAGAAGCCTTGTGTAAATAGTTCTGTGTATATTGCAACTGTATGCGGTTGAGCTCCAGTTGTCGGGTCCCGGTCTTTTTATGAATCATTGTGCATCTTTTTTTTGTGGGTTGCAAAGACAGAATTAGGGTATGTTCCCTCAATTTGCATCTACCGCTGATCATTAAAAAGCAATTTTCTTTCAGCTACTGGAAACTCTAATGTCTGAGTTTGAGCAGTCAGTCTCCTTTTTCAGCATATAATCACATCCTGATTTCCCAGACAGTACAGTAAACATATGCTAAACCACTGTCTCAAACTAAAACTTTTTAATCTGGGCTCTTTACATCACAAGTCTTCATTCTTCATATCTTATCTTCCTTCAGATAAGGCTATAGCACAAAACAATGTTTTTCCTTTTAAAAAAGAATTGCTATTCTTCACCCATGGTGCACAGCGTTTGCATATTGTAATTGCTGCTTCTCTTAAATGTCACTAAATGTATAATTTTACTATGTGTTTGAAGTGAAAAGTGAAGATACTCTGTGTTGAAATGAAATTTAGTGTGTACATGTGATTCGTGCAACAAATGTTATGTAATCGTGCACTCAACAATCATCCAACAAGAAACATGAATCAGAAAATACTGCCATTGTGTACATTGATTTTTATTTTGTACCATTATCATGGATTTCTGTAGTTCTGCTGGGTTTGGATTTTGCCTTTATATACCTTTATATACTCTATACTTATATACTAGGTCTGTTATGACATTTTTTTTAAAGTGTAACTTAAAAAAAAGGACAGAGAAAATCAACATGTGACTAATTGTAAAGACTCTCACACCATCATTCAAAAAAGTAAATGGGATGGATTTAGCTGTGATGTGTTAATTACTTCTTCCGGTGGAAGAGATTCTTGATTCCCTCTTCCACAGACTTGGGTTCATGCATCATGGTCATTGGCTTGTTCTTCAGTGCTGCCTCTCTCATACTATGGTAAACGTATTCATTCTGCTTGAACATCCTCAGCTCCATCTCTGTCTGCATTCTCATTGCCTGTGGAGACATCAGGAATGGAGCATTAACAGTACAGTTAAAAAACAAAACAAAAAAGATGAACATTTATTCATGTTTTGGATGCTGATTTTGAGGTGTTTACCTCCAGGTCCTTGGTGATTGGATGTGTTGGGCCATGGGTGACCATGAGAATGGCATAGGCCTTGCAGATCATCCCATGTCCAACTTCTATCTGCCCAGCTTGCCAGTGGTTCACCCCTGCACGCATGGCAGCCATACCGAGGGCGGCATTGTTCGGGTGGTACAGCTTCCTGGGAGAAGAAAGTTTTTTTTGTTTTGTTTTGTTTTTTTTTGTAGAGGCTTGATTCATTTGTTTGTCCATTCATCCACCTATGTCTTGAAAGATGCACAGTGGAATTGTACAGTATCCTTGTACTCACATGTATCCTTCCACCATTTTACGGGCATACTCTGCAGCATTATCAAAGTACTGGAGGTAAGCTTGCACCTCACTGTATGTGCTCCACACCCTCAACAGGTAGATGTGAGTGTCAGCCAAAACTGGCTCTGTTTTGTCAATGCAATCCTTGCAGATTTTTACTACCTGAAGTGGAAAAATCAATTGAGGGAAATATTTTTAAAAAGCAATGGGGAAAAGCAATGCTTGATTTTTATGGTTGATTTGAGCTCATGGTTTGATACAATACCTCATGATAGTCACCATTTAACCGAGCCTTTTCCATCTTGTCCAGCATTTCATAGCAATAGTCTGTTGCCTCTTTTACCTGCTCCTCTGAAGGCTAGAGGGTTGGGGGACAGAAGGGATTTTATTACTGGGTTTCCAGCACTGGTGCAACTGTTTCAAAGTCTTTTATTTCTAGTGGAGCTATAAAGTCCCTGTTCAGAATGTAAATATTGTCTATTATAAAAAACAAGATGTACTCCTTAAATTATAATCATAATCAAACATATTTTCATCTTGATAAGACAAAATGATTGCCCAACCCCCCAAATTTTGAGTGTTCAACAATAAACAATGTGCAATGTCTTGCTCAGGGAAACCCTGGTCATGGACCTAGTTCGGATTCTAACTGCATCCCCTGGTTACAAGCCCAACACCCTTTTGGGTTGCCTCTGATAGTTCCTTATACATGCTATTTATAAATGGCCACACAGAAACACACTCACACAGACAGAGGGAGAGAGACTAAAGGCTGAAAGAATTGGGGGTTATCTTTGCTTTAAATAGCCACTGTGGCTCTGCTTCTCATGTTTCATGTCTGTTGTCATCATCCAGTTCAGCACTAAAAGTGGCAAGGAAGTTTGGCCTAACCTTGTGTGGTATAAGAATAAAAAAAAACACAGTTTCAGCTCAGCAGTAAAATCAACACAAGCATGCAGACAGACTCAAACCTTGACTCCTTCCACTTCCCTTCCCCCCATCTTCAGATCGTCTTTGATGTGGTTCTTGCAGTGCTCACATGTGCAGTCGAAGAAATACTGTGTTTTCAGCAGTCTTTGTCTCTCCTCTGTCAAATTCAAGAAGTCCACATATGCAACTGTCAGCTCCTCGCCCTCTGCGATCTTACCCAAAGAACGCAGCTCAATCCTGAGGAAGAAAAACACAGGTGCATGCAGAATAAGATACTAAACTCTTAAAGTACACTGTCCCTTTGGCCTTGATATGACACTTTCAATTAATTTGTAATTAATTTTAAAAAAAATGGTCCCATTGTAATGCTTTAAGATCAATCAATCTAGCTGTGGAACTAACAGTATGTCAGTTTGTGTGTGGACCCCCCCAAATGTAAGCCAAACTTCAGTATCACTAAACATGTAAATTCACATGATCATCTAGAAGAAAGAAAATGTTTTATACTTCTGGACCATCTTTAGATTATTTAGAATTTATTTATTATTTATTATTTATTGATTTAGGGGATCATAAAGCAAAGAATTTAAATAATGAAACATTAATATGAAATAATTCTCAATCGTGAGCTAAAGATTTGCATGGACATTTTGTCTTTGTGATAGTGTTATATGTGTTAGATGTGAATGAACAGAAACAAGCGATATAGAGTAAGTATATGTTATGTGTTGGAATTATAGAGAGGCATGCAGTGAGTGTGGTCGCACATGGTAACACACAGTGACAAACCAGTAGTATAGGTGAAGATGAATATGGTATATATATATATATATATATTATATATTACCATTTAAATAAGTACAGCTCTGCAGTAATGTAAAGTAAGGATTAAAACCCAGTCTTTTAGCAGTGTGAACAGAAGTGTACAAGGCCACACTTGAGGCTTGAGGCTTTTATATTTAGGGCTCTCACACACACATTCACACTTAAACCACTGAAATCACTGACCTTCACACCTCATATAAATGGAATGTTTTGCACTTTAACGAAGCTCTAGCTTACGTTAAGTCAGGAAAACTACTCTGCTGCATGCTTGGATCATAATCCCATTTTCTTCCAGTACTTCCTATTCTCACCTATATTTCATGCAATCACCTCTTCATCAGCTGGTCTCATCTAACCCATTAGTGCTGAAATGTGCCTGTGTTTTGAAATGTGCTGTCTCTTTCTGCTTTAGTGCACGCTCATCCTCCCCATCACCATCAAGGTGTCACAGATCCATCATTCAACTTTCAACTTTCATCAGTCTTATCAGGTCCCCAACCTCCATCACCACCAGTGTCTGGACTCCTCCCCCCAGACTCTTTAAAGACTAAAAAGACTATCAATAAATTATTCTCTTCATTCATTCATTCATCCATAGTCTACCATTTCATCCTTCACATAAGAGTCATGGGGGCCACTGGAGCCAATCCCAGTTGACACAGGGTGAAAGGCAGGTCATACCCTGGACAGGTCACCAGTCCATCACGTGGAAAACACAAAGAGACAAACAACCATTCTCACATTTAATTTTTTTTTTTTTTATGTGTTACATTTATTTTCATTCACTAAATCATTATAATTATCCTCTGCCCATTATTTGCCATAACCAAGAGCTTAACCGATATAGTTTAATAGCAAACTGGACATAATGAATTTCCCATCTACTGATTTATATGTAGAAAGCCAAGATAAGTAAAAAAAGAAACACTGACCACCATTCACACACATACACACACACACACATAGTAAATAATGCCATGTGTGAACGGGCATGTTGAACCCACTGCAAATGTTAATGCCAGGATGAACATGGCCACTGATGAAAACCGAGTCACACCATATCTACGAATATTATTAAGGCACTAAGGACAAAGATGATATTGGAGTTATATGAAATAGTACTAACTCACCGGCCACCTTATTAGGTACACATTCTTAGAGGTACACGTTCTTCTGCTT
This sequence comes from Brachirus orientalis, assembly GCA_016785285.1. Taxonomy (NCBI): domain Eukaryota; kingdom Metazoa; phylum Chordata; class Actinopteri; order Pleuronectiformes; family Soleidae; genus Brachirus; species Brachirus orientalis. Next base: position 6,331,328 of record JAFBJR010000427.1, on the reverse strand, counting down.
GAGAGCACAAATATGCAATGAGCCAATCACATTGCAGCGACTCGATGCATTTAGGCACACAAACATGGTCAAGACAAGCTGCTGAAGTTCAAACTGAGCATCAGAAAAGACAAAAGTTTATTTTAAATGTGCCATGGTTGTTGGTGCCAGACAGGCAAGTCTGAGTGTTTCAGGAACTTTTAGGCTGTTCGCACACAAGCACCCTTAGTTTTTGCAGGGAATGGTCCAAATGGTTCTTTTGGCCAAAATGCTGTGTTCAGTCTGGCCATTCAAAAGAGAATGGTCAGACTGGGCTGAGATGATTAAAAAGGCTACCACAAGTTATAACCAAGGTATACAGAAGACCATCTCTGACCACACAACAAGTCAAACTTTGGAGAAGATGGGCTACAGAAGGAGACATGCAGCCACACTGGTGTCATTACTGCCACTTAAAGGTGTCCTGTGTATCTAATAAAGTGGCCACTGTGTGTAATGGTGAAGCAATCAAGTCTAAATTAAAGTGTCAAATGCTTAGGTTGAGGTAACGCACCTCCGTTGAGAATGAAACATAGTATTCACAGCTGACTGACTGAAAGACAAGCAGGAAGCAGTTTTACACCAAAAGCAAATTGACAAACAACCATTCACACACTACATACTACAGTGTATGTAAGGAAACAGAAAACATATATATACACAGTATATATGCAGTATGTATATGTATATATCAATTTTTTTTTTTACATACTTGCCATGATTGAGGATTACGGTGCAGTTTGGCCAGCAGTCGTGATTCACAAGACACAAATTTGGGAAAAGGCCAACTCCTACAGCCTGAAGGCCTCTCTGGTCACTTACTGTAAATCCATTGCAATTGACCTGCACGAAAAAGAGATATAAATGTGCATGAACACATAAAATGTTAGTGAAAAAATTCAAATTTTAAAGGGCACTTGTCACTGTTTTCTCTGTATTATTTCTTAAATGTGACTACAAGTGATAGTGCTCCTTAACCCGGGGAGAGGAATATTTAGCTAAAACTGAGAGAGAGATGCTGGGAAATTATAACCAAGACATCAAATGGGCTGATAAATGTCAGCCTGTTTTAGTTATTTGATTGTACTGATCATTTATGAATTCTAGATTTGAAAAAAAAGGGCCAGTAGATTGCGAACTGAACTGCTGCTTGTGCTTTTATTTCTTGGTAACTAATGTTCTTATCACATATAATTTCACATATCACAAATGAATATGTTCTCTCAGATAATTATCATTCACAATGACCTGCAATGGTGAATAGCGTCTTTGGTTTGTTCTTGTTATTAATAACATGGACCTGTTGTCAAGGTGTTGCCATGAAATGCACCCTGTGAGTTTTTGATTATGTTAATCATTTATAATCTATCAGGTCTGCTATGCAGTAGTTGTGAATCAAGTATTAGGTGTCACCACTTATGCTGTAACCTTGTATTTTCTGCTTTGTCAACTGGTTGAGGTTGTGGTTTAGTTTTAGGGCTTAACTGTCTTTAGCGAGGAGGAACAAGCTCAGCCCACTGTCCTCTACTCTTGATTTGGGATGCAAAGTATATACAGCAAGACGCACCACTCCAAAAATATGTGAGATTTCGTCAACTGTGTGTTGTTTGCTGCCACGGGGCCAGTAGTCCAGGAAGTTGTGGATGTCCACTTTGAATTCCTTCAAATCCTCCTCTTCCATGTCAGCAATATGATCCTCCAACTCCTCCACTGTCGTCAACTGCATGTCAGAGACCACACTCCCTTCTTTGTCAAGTCGCCACAGGATGTGGGCCACCAAACTAGCCCCCAAAAAATTCAACAGTTACAAAAGAAATGTGTCACTGTGAGGGCCTCAAATAAATATACAGCTCCTAAAACTCAGCATGCTGAATAAAGCAACAAAACATTGGTGCAAGTCTCAAATAAACAATAACTGCTGGCAGAATACAAAGAAAATGTTTCATTATATCACATGTGGCCCATGTTATTACAAACCTAAATCAACATTACACTAAACCAGTCTCTTTTTTTTACTTTGGAAAAAGTGCTGTTTAAATCCTGACGGTAAAGACATCATACTAAAGACGTCATCACTAAATTAACAAGCCTTAAAATTCAGTTTATGTTTTCGCGTTTCTACTTTAAAACTTACAGTACCACAAATACACTGCACTTTGTCTAATTACATTCTGTGACCTCAAATTTAGATTATTGACCAAATATTGTTTAATTGGTCAATGATATTGTATATATTTCATTTATTTTTGGTAAATGATGTGACAATATTTTTTTTATTTGACCGATATCTACTGTATATCTGGTTTGATTGATATTTTATTTATTTAAATCTAAAAATTAGATTATGCTGTCTATTCATGGTCAATTATCCACTGTACATATTCTACTTTAGGGGGTTCAAACACAAATGACCTGGGGCCACATGATCTTCAAATTTGTTCAGGAGAGGGCCTGTCAAGGGAAAAAAAAAGTTCAGCTGAGAGGGATAAACCAACTGTTCAGTAGGGGTGGGTGATATTAACAATATTCCAAAAGGATATTGTTTTTACGTCTTTCTGACGACATTTCACATAATTTCCAACGTGTTTGAGACCTCTGTTCTACGTATATACAGTGTAGAGTTGTACAGTGACTGAAAATGTGCCATACAAACCTTAACTTCCCTTCACTCACCGGATGTTTTCATTTGGTGCTTTGCCATATGCCTTGATGGCACTGCATTCTTGCTTGTGTTCGGCCCAGCCAGCTCTTTGGCAGGTTCGGTCACAATAATGTGCAAATTTGCACTGGCCACATCTTTGGAGCTTCTCTTGTCTGCGGAAGCAGCTGTGGCAAATACGCTCTGCTAAACTGAGGAAAAAAGGGAGGAAGGAATGTAGATACTATGAGCGTGATTGATGGATGTGTTTACTGTGTAGTGTTTTTTTTACCTCTTTATTGGCTTTAAGTTGCAAATATTTTAGATGAGAAAGGAAAGCTGTCTATAATTTTTTTTTTAATTTCCATCTTTCAGTTTCACAAAATTGAAGATGGTTCTCTTCAGTTGAAAATTACTGTACTTGTTTAATAGGAAATTTTCAAATTAGAGCTTAGCTAATTCAGTGGTTGATGTTAATGTTATATAAGGCAAGGAACTTTGTGTAATTTCTCCTTGATATTTGTAAATAACCTCTTCCAAACCAAGATATTTTCCATTAAAATTCATATAATACCACTATAAAATAAAATAAAAAAAGATGTCAATGCTGAATATCAAATTTTTGTTTTCCAAATGTTAGAGATATTTTATCTATTTCAAAATGTATCACAAACACCAGTGCTGGATTGGGGAGAAGTGATACAGGTCAGTGTTTCCATCATTGTGAAATTACATCCACTAGATGAAGTAAGTAATAAAGGAATAAAGCACATTTTTGACAGTAAAATCTGACTCCATTGCCTTTAAAACGGTGAATAATTTGGTGTAAATTTTAAAAGAATCACAGAAAATGTGTCCACATACTGCACACACAACCTACTACATCACCGTACCTGTCAAACACAACAGCTGCAATACTGGGTTCAGAAAAAATGACATCTCCAGCCCAAAACTCCTTGGTCGTCTTCAGGCCCCGCCCCTTTCCAGGTGAGTCAAATATTTCCACGTTTTCCATTGTAGCTGCACAGGTTCCCCCCTCTACACTGGCGTGCACAAGCTGAGCTGAGTGGATCAGAGAGCAGGCAAAAATACAGCGACAGGGTAGTTGAGGAACTTGCAGACCAATCCGTGCCCTCTATGTTCGTCAATGATAACAGCGCATTCCTCAGTCAAGGTACTAAAATAGCTGCCCAACTCTTGAACTGTACCAAGAAAGACAGAGAATGGGTTGGTGGCAATTTGTGTCATCATCGTGTTATGTCTTTACTGAGCAGATCTGTCAATAAAACAAATAACCTCGTTTGGGAGTAACACCTCCTAAATCATCATTTGAGTTTTTTCATGATTGATTCAAATTATTTGGTCTCACTTTCAGTTTGTTGTGCTGGTAACTAACCCCAGGCTATGACTTGGTAGGTTCCTGGTCACTGAGGGTTATTTTTGTCCCTCAGTTGGTGCTGTCTGTCAGGAGTGCGTGGTGATGTTGGACAGCTGCGAGACATTTGACAGAAAGGGAGCTGATTGTTGTCCCTGCTTCTTGTGTGTTCTGGTGCCTTCTTTAACTTACTCAACATTACTGTCTTATTCCCATCCTCAGTGAGGGGCCCAGCAAGGGCCCCTGAATAAAGGTCAAACCCACAAGTGTACGTATAGGTTCCCATGGTCCCCAAATTGTGTGTAGAAAACCACACACACACACATATCATTACTCCCTCTCATATTTGTATACACTCATCTTTAATTTTTCTCTTTCCTTGGCCTGGCCAAAAATTATGATTAATGTGAAAATATGTGTGTTTGTACCTGTTATTCCTTATGTTTTGGGGACCTAAGTCTGTTACATTACACTGTCACATTATGGGGACTTGTCTTCCTTATGGGGACAAAAGTCATGTCTCCATAATGCAAATTACTACACTTTTAAGTTATGACATGTTTTAGTTAGGCTAAGGTTAAGGTTTAGGATTAGGGTTAGGCCAGTAGTTAATATGGTTAAGGTTAAAGTAAACTAAAATGTGTGTGTGTGTGTGTGTGTGTGTGTGTGTGTGTGTGTGTGTGTGTGTGTGTGTGTGTGTGTGTACATTACATAAATGTTAATCACTCATGCTATTCTTTATTTTCTTACAAGAATATAAATTATATTTAATGTTACATTTCCCCATTTTTTTTTTTACTTTTTTATATTGTTTATGATTTTGTGATGATTGTTATAACACATGCTGTTTATTAAATAGACTTCTTTAACCTGTTCAGTGCGAGTTATTTAAACCATATGATCTTGTATTGTAAAAGCATGTGTACATAAATGCTTTTCAGTCATAGAACTAATGTATTAAAATGTAACGTGGACAGGATGAATGTCATGGCAGTATGAGATCATGACAGTATTGTATTAAAGGGCTACTATGATCTTTAAAAATACACTGACAGCTGGTCTGGTATGCAGTACACGTACACACACACACAGGTTTGCACAGCTATTTTTTTTAGGACACTGCATTGGCTTCCAGTCATTAGGACAAATCATGATCCCTAACCTTTTCCATAAACAGTTAATGCCTAACCCTAACCTTAACCACCTAACCACAATTCATATCCTTGCCCCAGACTGTACCAGTTCTTCAGAAATGAGGTTCTGCCTTATTTGGACCAGATTTTGGTCTCCATGGGGACCACTGGTCCTGACAAGGTCAGTGTTTATGCCAGAAAATGTCCTGAAGGGTCAAGTAGCCTCAAGGAAAGGACAAATAGCATCATCTTAATGTCTGTTGCTATACTTTGCACAAGCTTTAAGCAGTTCCTTAGTAACATGAGGTGACTGAATTAAAGGCCCAGCTCTTTATCCAAGGTCTTAAACTTTATTAAAAGGAATGACATGTGATAATTATTTATTCATTGTTGAGTTGTTCTATTGACATCACACTTCAAAGAAGTCAAGGTGTTTCCCTGAGGGAAAGTCATTTTCAAGAACCAACTTCATCAGTTTGGCTGCAGACACATGGCAGGGAAACAGACTGTAAGAGACGCCTGTGAGCCTCTGAATATCCTTCTGCATCTCTGTGTCCATAGGACCTGAAGGAAAATTGAGCAATGAAAGGGTTAGGAATGTAATACACTTTTACCCTTGTCCTCTATATGTGACATCCACACAGTTAATTATTGCAAATATGGATACATGCTCATATTTCTTTCAAGAACCACTTAATTGGTAGGCGGTGTATTTCAGCAAGAGCCAACATGTTACCAGCTTAGGTAAATGCTTTCTTAAAAAAATGCTAAAATGATCAATGAAAGGTAAAAGTACTGTAACCACTGAACATTTGCAGGACATTTCTTTGAAGACAAAGCAAAGGTCACCTGATCCAAACAAGCATATAATAGACCTTGACTGAAAATGTGTTTTGCCAAGTGCTGTAAAACAGAAATGAATTGCTATGGTTAATTGCCTCTTTTATCACAGAGCACGGCTTTACCTAAGCAATAATGGTCATGCACTACCTGGAGAATAGCTGAGGACTTTGACATTTGGTTCCTCCTCGGCCAGCACACTGAACATCATCATCCTGGCTGCTTTAGCAGTGCAGTACAGCACCCAGGAAGGTAAGGCCTTCATTGCAAACACTGACGAGATGTTCACCACACTCCATCGCAGGTCAGGTCGACATGGAAACGCCTGCAGGATTCCTGCTGTCAGTGCCAGAGCTGAGCTAACATTGAAGGTGAGATGAGAATTCACTGATTCAATGTCAGTGAAACTCTGAAACCTGGAAATGTTACCCAAAGAGCCTAGGAGCAGGAAGAGAGAGAAACAAATAGTGTGGGGAGAGTGGGTTAAATTCAATTTCAGTCAAAACTGTAGTTTTTTAAAGCTTGAGTGCTGAGTAATCATATATATATATATATATATATATATATAGCTCAAAAATAAAGGGAACACTTGTCCACTTAGGAAGCAACACTGACTGACAATCAATTTCACATGCTGTTGTGCACATTCAACTATGTAAAGAAACAAAGTATTTAATAAGAATATTTCATTCATTCAGATCTAGGATGTGTTATTTTACTATATATATTGCAGTCTCACTGACCTACTATTGTCTACTATTGTCTCTGTCTCTCTACTGTCCCTCCCTACTCTCTCTTTCTCATACAGAAAGAGACAGAGAGAGAGGGAGAGAGAGAGAGAGAGAGAGAGAGAGAGAGAGATCCTTGGAGCTGCACAGGAAAGACAACAGTAGCAGCTGTCATCATGCAAGCACAAAGTCAGGCAGTGGTTTAGGGTGTGCTTGGTCTGCTTTGCTTAGCACTGGTGCTGTAATCATGCAGGGTATTTGAAAAGTAACAATTCTCCCATAAGCAGGGCCTCTCTGTGTGGAATTTGTATGTTCTGTGTTCTGGGTTTTCTTTTGGGCTCTCCAGTTTCCTCCCACTTGTCCAAAAACATACATAAGTGAACTGAACACTCAAAAATTGCCTATAGACGTGAGTAAATTGTTGTTCATGTTGGCCCTGCAATGGTTTGGTGGCTTGGCGACATGTCCCTCCAATTGGTCCATGTCACCTGGAATTGGCATCAGCAGCACTGTGACCCTCACATGGAGGATAAAGAGTAAGACAATGGATGTTCCCAATAAAAGACTTACCAGCATTGTTAATTAAGAGCACATGATCAAGCTCAGTGACAGCTTCCTGCTTTGCTACCCTCACTGTCTCCGTTACTCCTTCCCTTGTGCTCAGATCGACTGTGACACAGTGAACCACCAGCTGCTGTTTGTCAGTGAAGCTGTAGAGCTCTTCCTTCAACTCCTCCAGCAAAGACCCAGAGCGAGCCACCAGCAGGAGTACAGAGCCTGGATCCAGCAAATGGGACACCTGAAAGGACACAAGACTGTCTTCTTTCTTTCTTTCTTTCTTTCTTTCTTTCTTTCTTTCTTTCTTTCTTTCTTTCTTTCTTTCTTTCACTTACCTCATGTGCCAGTGCCCGGCCAAACCCCTTAGAGGCTCCGGTAATGATACATAATCCTCTGCCCAAAGTTGACATTTCCACAATTTAGGCCAAAATATTGAATAGAATCAAGTGAAGTGGTAGGACAGGAGTCTCTCCAGCTTCTGACATGGACTAAATCACTGAGCTGCCTTTATAAGCCACCGTGCCCAGGCAGAACTAATGTGTTTCATGTGTTACAGGATTCTTACAAATTGGAGTGAAACTGAATATCTGCTGAATTAAAGGCTTTAAGGAAGCTCTTATATATTTTTTTCCATGTATGTCAGAGTGGAGGCTTATTTTAAAAGAGTTAAGATATGTAAAACTACTACCATTGTTGGATAAAATGGGTTTGTCAATCTAAATTCCCAATAGTGGTGTATTCTCATTTAGGTTTTATTTCAATTTGCTTTTTTAATTTTTCTGTCTCACTGTAATTCACTGAAATATTGCATTATTGAATTACATTGGATAAAACCTACATAAAACCTACATGAGATAACATAAAAATGTGTAGACTATTATATTGTATTATATTATATAAAATAATAAAAAATATGAATATTTCTGTTCATATCTTGTGAGTCGTCACGTGCTTGAATGGTATAATTTCCCTATATTTTACTGACTCTTGGAAAATAATAAAAAAAAAAAAAACTATGAAACATAAACACACAGTTAAAAATAAGGTAGAACAAAAAAGTGCCAGTTGTTTTTAAGCACCCCCTTGTGGCCAGTGCGGGGATCTAGGAGACTATAATCTTTTTTTTGCCCACTGCTGCCCTCTCCTGGACAGACACATACATTTCACAGAGAAAAGGAACTTCAGGAGGTCCACATTATGTTACATTGGCCTGAATTGGCACCTGAAAGTGAGCATTTGTACAACAACACTGTGCATCTGTACCCTTTTTTATCAAGCTGCAGGGTGTAACCTCCATAGAAAAGGATTACCTTTGGGAATGTCTGTAGTGTCAGGGTCAAAGTCTAGTCTAACAGGTAATTGTCAGTAAAGCTGAGTCTCATTTTATGCATGTGTTTCTCATTGTGTTCAAAACAGTTTTCCAGTTTGGTGAAGCAAGACCATCTGTGATATTTTTCTTTGAAACATTCAAAAGCTCCCTCTTAATTCAGCAGTTACCTCAACTCACTTTGTTACTGCAATAGAATTATATTTTTTTTTAATACAGCAAGCATTTCTCTTCAATGTTGCTGCATGAAAACTTTTTACAAATTACTATATGTGACAAGTAATAACATTTATTTCTCTCTAATTCCATAGAGCATTTTTACTCTCTTTTACCTTACTGTTGTGGTTTAATGTCCAAAATGTTCAGAATTTGGTTCATGCTCTCACACATTCCAGATGCAGAAACAAAGTGTCTGCTCATCCTGACCTGACGCAGGAAAGTTTTGGGATTTGGCTATTTGCAGTTGAGCTGCACCATAATGCATCTTCTGTATACTACTACAAACTGAGGATTATCAAGATATTTATTTTTTCTGTTGCCACTGTGACTTTTTGTATGTCACTTTGTAATAGTGACTAATGTTGTTACATTCAAAGCATTATCAAATGAGTGCACACAAGGCTGATAAAGCCTATGAGCTCATCACAACTCTCTCTGTGTTTCTCCCTAAAGCAGTGCTGCATTTTGTGTCTGTGCCGACGTTACCGTGCTGCACACTGATAGTGACTCCTGCAGTGTTTTGGCAACAGAGGTTACACCCTGCAGCTTGAAAGCTATTGTCCATAACTGGTTTTATAAACTCATTGTTGAAATCCTCTTCGCATCCCACCATCCATCAATGAATACGTTTGTCTGAAAAGAAGAGGTGAAAACTGTGTCTGTAGCACTTGTTTGACTTGGACCAAACAGACTGATTTGCTGGTGAACCTGTCACTCACTGACTAGCTGACCTCTTCAACAACTCTTTCCTCAGCTCTGCTTTAAGCAGTTTGTTCTGTTTGTTCATTCATTCATTCATACATCATCTACTGCAACTATGCTGGTGCCAATCCCAGCTGGCACAGAGTGAAGGGCGGGGTACACCCAGGACAGGTCACCAGTCCATTGCAGGGCCAACATATTGAGCTGAACAATCATGCACTCACACCTATGGGCAATTTTCATTGGCAGTGTTCAACTAAACTCTGCATGTTTTTCAGCATGTCAGAGGAAACCGGAGTACCACGAGAAAACCACCCCCACACACAGGGAGAACATGCAAAATTGACCTACAACCTTCTTGCTGTGAGGCAACAATGCCAGCCACATGTGCCACTGTGTCTCCCAGATGAAGGTTTCAAAGCATGCAGATAACAGTACACTATTTCTTGACATGAACATGCCAACAACAAAAATCACCAAACGTTAAACACTTCAGCTTTAAATTCAATTAATCTTCTCTATGTTAGGGTTGGAGCAAAAACTGGAAACTGGATTTGTCCAGTAGGTGTCTGGTTCATCTCATCACGGGGGTCATCTCATCTGTGAATACGGTTGTATAAAATCACAACATGGCTCTGGTCAAATCGCAAATCTTGAGGCTTCAAAGCGGGAGCTCTTATGAGTGACATCACGGCCGGTTGCCACTTGGACGTAGCATACACATAATTCAACATTGTTTTTGTTCACCAAGACCAAACCAAGGCAAACTCACCAACAACTGAAATCACCGAAAGTTACGCACTGCAGCTTTAAATGAGAACTGAATCATTATCATCAAGGAGACAAAAACAGATAAATAAAGTTGTCAAAAAAAAATAGAAATGATTTGGTTATGCATCCATCCATCCATCCATCCATCCATGGGGACTGTTTATGACTGGGGGGGGGGGGGGGGGGGGGGGGTGAATATGAATATCAAAAGGGGGCGTTTGCACCATGTAGCCAGAGGGGCGGGGCCAGAGGTGGGTGTGTGTCTCTCAGCTGATGCGCGTACCAACCGACCGACTCCATCATCAGCATCCGACGCTGACAGCGGTCGAAGACACAGCATCCCTAATATAACCGAGCCGCGCTAACGTCGCAGGATAATTCAGAGCCGGGCCGACCAGCGCCGACGCTACTGCTGCTGCTGCTGCTGATGATGATGATGATGATGATGATGCTGATGGTGATGATGATGATGATGCCTTGTGACAATATGGTTTACTGAAGCTGCCATCTTACAAGCCGCCGAGCTGCAACATAGTGAGTAGCCTTTGATGATGGATCGCCAGGATACTACAATCGGTAAATCAAACCCACCGCATGATTCTCCGCCAGTGTCAGTGACGCTCTGTGCTTGTTATTCAGCGAGGGCCGTGAGAGGTTCTCTTTCTTTTTTTTAAATATCAGGCCTAGCGAGTAATTGTTAGGGAGCGCAGTGGATCCAGGGCTTGATGCGGATGCTGCTAAAGCCGCCCTATGCCGCCCAGAGATGCAGAGAGAGAGAAAGAGAGAGTCGTGAGGGAAGGAAAATGAAGCAGAGCAGTGGATAGATGGGCTGTGTATTTTACTACTACTACCATTCATCCAAGTGGAAGTAAACCGCTTGTAAATTTGCTGAGTCTAATGCGCAATGGCATGACTGCGATCTATCTATCTATCTATCTATCTATCTATCTATCTATCTATCTATCTATCTATCTATCTGTCTGTCTGTCTGTCTGTCTGTCTGCCTGTCTGCAGGAGACGACGTGTTCCTGTGAGATTTTGGTTATGTGAGCTCTTAAATGCTTGACGTTATTTGGATGCCTCTATGGTTTATGTATAGCCATCATGTAATTATTCCTGTAACAACACAGGCTGTGTGTGTGTGTGTGTGCGTGTGCGTGTGTGTGTTTTCCTCTGAGTTGCCAGTTTAGTAGATACATCTGAAACAACATCTTGTCTTCATGATGGTTATACTGTATCTTCTTATAAAGATTTCTTTGTTGTGTGCATTTTGGACGTTGAGCTGCAGTTTTGGGTGATTGAACTGTATTGTGTAAGATCACCTGTACATACATATACTACATATACATTTCTGCTTCTGGACATGTTGTTGCCTGTACTCCTAAGACAGGCGGCAGTATGTGGCATATGCAAATGGGAGAAGTCCCAAAGAGGACTCAGATGGAGATGCAGTGGCTGTACATGGTCAGCATCTTGAAGCTGTAGACCAGGGGAGGTGTCTATAATGCAGAATAGTTCAAGCGGGTGGACAGCAAACAGCTTTGGTCCACTTTACTGGCACACCAAACGAAAAAAAATTAAACCATTCATGCTCATAATCATCCCCTCAACTCATTGAGTCCAAATGCCAGAGCAGATGACTATTGGCCCACTTGGTTTTTCAGGTGTAACACAATACAACCATAAACTACATCCTCCAAAATGACCATAAAGTCAAATAAACACACAGAAAAAAACATAACCTTTAAAAGTGTATGTTTCACTACAAGACACTGCTTCAGTTTTCATCAGCTGTACCTGATAAACTGCAACTAAGTATGAGCTCAGCAGATGAACGCATTAAAAGGAGGTCATGCGCAGCCTAATGCAAATAAATAATCCATCCCTTTTTGGTAATTCTTTTTGGTAATATGTCAAGATGTTGATATTGAGTCTGAGATAATGATAAAGCTCTACGTTAGGCCACAGGGAATTATATTTACATACATGTAGGTACGTGTTGGGTTGTACTGTTATGTGATGTAATGTAATTTAATGTAAGGCATTTCATTTATTATCAGTGGCTACACTTTCCAAATTTACCATAGACTCAACTAGGGCTGGGCAACTTTAAAAATATATATATTGCAATTATTTTTTTTTTCCAATATCAATATAACAAAGGTTCATAATGTCAGGAACTGTGCAGAAACACATAGTGTTTTCTGTCTATTAAGAAGTTTAAAAACCAAAATTAACTGATTTCTTCACTCAGGAGCCAAACTCAATCATTAACTATCTGACATTTTATCGTAACATTCATTAATATCAACATTCTTTAACGTTTTTGGCCATATTGCCCAGCCTTAGACTCAACCTTTAAGATCTTAAACAACTCTAAAATCATTCCTAACACTTCACTGCCTAATCAAGTTGTCTTGAAGCTTTTTTGAAACCTCAAGATTTAAAGTAACTGATTATTTAAGGGCTCACAAACCATGAGTTTTGATCGACTAACTTACAAACCCCAAATAAGTTTTCTCAAATGTACTTAGTGGAGTGACAGTCTGAGGCCTACAACATTTGATATCGTATAAAATAATGCTGCATATTTAATAATAAGACTTTGTTTGTCCAGACTTTATTTGTCTGAGGACCACGCTGCCCTGTATGTGGGCTGGAATCTATGCTGCATTAGCTATTATTGTGTAACTAAACATTATGCATTTACAATATTGTATAACACCTTTCGTTTTTCTGTGTTCCTCTAGTGTGTGTGCCCCCACTACCTGCATTAGGTTGTGATGACCCACACTTCTTCCAAATGTTTCTGTGACCCTCCCCAATCCTGACTCCTAACCTCTAATCCCTGACCTTTGACCCCCACTATGGGCAGTGTTGGCAGTGGGGTGGCAGGAGAGCAGGAGTTTGCCATGAAGTCTGTGGGCACAAGGACCACCCTGCCCCGTGCCCCTCCTCTCTCTCGCCGTTGCCCTGCCGACCGCAGCTGCAGCGCGGAACGTCTCCCCCGGCCCCCAGCAACTATATCAGACGGGACGGCTTCTAGTGATGAACGAGGGAGTGTTAGTATCGGAACTGGGACCTGTACCGGGACTGACCGGCCCACCGAAACAGCCTCCTCCACTAACACTGAATGTACCATGGCTGCCCAGTCCAACAACAACCAGTTGGAGTGTGGCAATGGAGCAGGCAGGAGGGAGTGGGAAAGGCAGCGTGAGAGGGGGAGAGACAGGGACCGGGACCGAGACTGGGATCGAGAGAGGTTAGAGAGAGAGCGAGAGAGGGAGAGAAACCGGGAAAGGGAACGCGAACGAGTGGAGAGGGAGAGGCTGGAGCGAGAGAGGGAGCGGGAGAGGGAAAGAGCAAGAGAGAGGGAGAGAGAGAGAATAGAAAGGGAGAAGATTGAAAGGGAGAGGGAGCGAGAGAGGGAAAGGGAGAGAGAGAGGGAAAGGGAGAGGCTGGAGAATGAGAGGTTGGAGAGAGAAAGAGAGAGGGAAATGCAGGCCGCAGGCCTCGATGTTTGTGGCAACATCGTGGGCCGAGGAGTAAATGAGAAGAATGGCATTGGCATGAACCCACACCAGCACAGAGAGATGGCTGCCGCCAGGACTGACAGTGAGAACAATCCAGCCAGCCATAACCCTCCAAACCATAACCCGCCCAAGATCCTGCCAGTGTCAGGAAAACTGGAGCAGGTACTTCAAGAGTGAGGAATGTGGTTCTCAACCAGTTTAGATTCTCTAAGATGATTACAAGAGACGTACAAAATTGTGAAAAAATAAAAAGTTCTGTCATTTTATTTTAATAAAACCTGAGTTTAGTTTTGCCTTATTAAGCCTTAAAAAACTAATAAATCTGAGACTGGAAATAATACATTTTACAACTCTTAACAGCCTAAATCAGCTCATGATGGTATCATCCAAAATTGCACCGTTTGAGTGCATTCCCAAACATTTCTTACATTAGTACATTCTGATGCATATTAGCTTTGGCCCAAACTTAATAATGTGTTTTTGCACAGAAGGAGAACATGACAACCTCGTCCCTTATACCATAATAATGTAAATTATAAAACCCATTTATTTTCGACTTCAAAATTTAATTTACAAAAAATATAACTTTTAAACTTATGTACTACTGTATATTGTGGTGGAACGCTTACTTAATGCTGAATTTTGTCACTGATATGTATTCTCTCTTATTTCTCATATCATCTTTCCTTCCTTGCATCCGTCATCTATTTCACAGGCAATGCAGAACAACTCAGGCCTTGTGCGCCCCTCTGCCTTCAAGCCAGTGGTTCCCAAGAGCTTCCACTCCATGCAGAACCTGGTGGGCCAGGCCGGAGGAGCTGGGAGTGAGGGCAAGACTGAGTCGAGGAGTGAGGGGGTCAGTGAGAGCAGAGGAGGCAGGAGAGGCAGGGAAGGAGGAGGAGGAGAATCAGGAGAGGTGCCAGAGGCCCTGCTCCTGGACCAGGACAGTCCGGTGAGGGTCAGCAGAAGTAAGGGTGGAGGGAATGGGAATGAAGTGGTTCAGGGAGGGATGTCTGATTCAGGTAGAAACTCCCTGACTAGCCTGCCCACCTACACAGGCTCGGGGTCTGGTTGTGGGCCCCCAGCTGTCCTTGGGCCACTCAGTGCTTCCACCAGCCACATCAATAGGTTGGGCATGGCTGGGGCAGCTGCAGGCCTAGACAAGATGGAAAAGCCTGGCTATCAGGTTTGGACGTCATCCACACTAACTTCATGTAGCACTCAATAAGTGTTGCTGTTGTCATCTGAAACATATTGGGGTGTGCCCCCTTCTTCCAGAACGGGCTCAGCACCTCAGACAGTGGCCGGTCCTCCTCGGGAAAGAGTTCCTCATCCTATCAAAGGCTGAGCCACCTGAGTGATGCCCCAGCACCTCTACGCCCCTCTCCCTCCTCTGATGACATCATCCAGGACCTCGAGGACCGCTTGTGGGAGAAAGAGCAAGAGGTCAGACTGCGATCAGTTGAAAATGTCTTATGTATTTAGGTTTACCTTTTTTTTTATTTGGTCTGTTTCCGATTTCTGTCCCAAACCATATACAGAGAAACCTAATTTAAAGCTGCAGTGTGTAACCTTTAGTGATTTTTGTGGTTGATTGTGTTTGATTATTCTGCCTCTGTTTGGACTTCATGAAACGTAACAACTGTATATACCGTTATCGGTATGCTGCATTCTTCATCTGAAAACAAGCTCTGTCAAGCAATACTGTCAGACCTGATGGAGGGAATAAGACTGAAAGATTTCCTAATTTTATGTCTTCTCATTTTCCATAGGTACAGCATATGCGCAGAAACTTGGACCAAAGTGAAGCGGCAATCATTCAGGTGTTTGAGGAGAAGCAGCGTGTCTGGGAGCGACAGATGGATGAGCTGAGACAGAACTATGCCTCGCGCCTGCAGCAGGTGACCTTACTTACAGTACTATAAGGCAAAATGAAACCCATGTCTGTTATAAGAGATGCAGATTGTGGATAAACTTGGATTGTATTTCTTTGCAGGTCACACGACGTGCTCAGCGCTCCCAGACTGCCCTGCAGGCCCAGATAACTCGTCTGTCCCAGGACAAGAGGAGGCTCCAGGAGGAGATAGCAGCTTTGTTGGCCCAGAGAGAGGAGCTGGAGCGAAAGTGTCTGGATTACAGGAAGGAGCAGGCTGACATCTTACCTCGTCTGGAGGAGACTAAATGGGAGGTGAGCTATATGAGTTAATCAACATGACCATTTAATTTAAAAACTTTTTTTAACAATTCCTTAACTTTATATGTTTTTACATTGTTATACTTATTATTTACTTATTTATTCATTCATTTAATTTTATAAATATATTTTATTAATTTATCTGTAATGTGTATAATCACTCTATTTTTATTTTGCTTTAACATATTTATTCATTAAATCATTTCTTTCACCTTATTACTTAAGTCTGTTATTTATGCATTTCTTTTTACTGTCGCCTTTTTCTTCTTTTAATATTTTTAACCTTCTTAAACGTCACTAACCCCTTTTTAAACATTTGGTATTGATTGTAATTTTTAAAAATATACTGGGTTTTGTTTTTGTCATTTTTTTCATGTTTATGTTCAAGGCTTGTGTGTATGACAAATGCTCTATGAATAAAACTGCCTTGCTTTCCTAGAAAATATCAACATTGTCACATTATGGTAGACAAAGCAGTTACACACTAAGTATATGGCTGTGTGTGAAGCAAGCAACCCACATGTATAAACTGGGATAGAGACTATATTTAATTCAATTCAAAAAAGCATTACCTGTCCCCTTAGGGCAATTCATTGGCTCATAGAGCAGTCATAAAAGACATTTAAAAACAAACAAAAATATGTAAACAAACATTTAACAAATTAAAGTGCATACTGGAAGTCTGTGTATTTACCACATACGACCAAAACCACCCACTCTTTCCTCAGGTGTGTCAGAAGGCAGGAGAGATCTCACTGCTGAAACAGCAGTTGAGGGAGAGTCAGGCTGAAGTGACCCAGCGAGCCGGAGAGATGGTGGCCCTGAGAGGGCAGCTGAAGGAGCTCAATGCCCAGCTGAGGGAGCGTGAGGAGGCTATGCTGGGCCTGAAGGACTCCTACAGCACCAAGAGTCTGGAGCTGGAGAAGTGTGAGGGCGAGCTGAGGAGGACTCTCTCAGAGGTAGGTTTCATTTACACACAAGAATTGGATCTCTGGGAAAAACACAACCAGAACAATAATAATAATAATAATAATAATAATAATAATAATAATACTCAAAAGGTTTATACTGCCCATTCTCAAAAATCGTTCACCATCACCATTTATGTTTATATTTTATGTTCTCCTACTAAATGTTCATGTACCAGGGCTTGCATTATCACCTTAATATACAAAGCACTTAGAATCAGGTGTCTCTGAGTTTCTGTAAGATTTACATTACACACTCTGTAAGTGTGTATGTCCTTAGCATATGAAGAGTTTTAAATAATAACGATAAGCGTAATAATCATAATGAAAATGTTAAAACCCAGTCTGGTTTGACAAATAAATATGTAATCTGTATCAAAATATATATTAGCTATTTATGCACAAATGTGTCTTTTACACCAAATGATGAACAATAATGGTGATTATACAGTACATCATCTGAAATATCCATAAAACTTATCAGTAGCTGTACGATTTAAGACTAGTATCACCCTAGGTCTTTCTTGAAAAGAGCTAGCCACATGCAACAGCTCTAGAGGGTGCTACAAAAAGACCAATATAATGTTGATTATGATCCAAATTATTCAGAATATAATTTACAGCAAATTAGCCTGATGGATTAGTATGTTTAATACTTAATCTACACGTAATTTCTTAAAATTAAAAATTAAAAACCACAGATGCAACTGTGTTTTTCCTTTCTTGTTGTATGAGCTCATTAGAAGCTTGGCCATTTGATTACTGAATAGTTTGAGAACAATATCTGTCTGTCTGTCTGTCTGTCTGTCTGTCTGTCTGTCTGTCTGTCTGTCTGTCTGTCTGTCTGTCTGTCTTTCTGGCTGGCTGTTTGACATCCTCTGTTTCAGTCAACTGTGCTAATGCTCTTAATAAGTTCAATTTGCAATTTATATATTGTCAGATACCTTTTAATCAGAGTGCACTTATAGTACTAGATTGAGGTGTCATCTACTACATCT
This sequence comes from Brachirus orientalis, assembly GCA_016785285.1. Classification (NCBI taxonomy): domain Eukaryota; kingdom Metazoa; phylum Chordata; class Actinopteri; order Pleuronectiformes; family Soleidae; genus Brachirus; species Brachirus orientalis. The sequence continues at coordinate 6,313,326 of JAFBJR010000427.1, read as the reverse complement.
AACACCAAATTGCATTTTCTCTAATAATCAATATCTGTTCCTTTCCTCAGGTGTCCATCCTTAGAGAAAAGCTGGGTGTGTTTGAGGCAGAGGTGCTTAGTTTAAAGCGGGCTCTAAATGAAGTGAGCAGAGGCGCAGAAGTTGTTGTGAGTCCTAACCTAGCTGCTGCTGGACTTTTGCCACCCTGGGGAGTTGTCCACTGCCCACGAAACCCTACTGAACCGTCAACCAACTCCCTCACCCCCACCTCTGACACCCTGCTGAGTCTTCAGAGTGATGAAGCCAAAGCCCAGAGGCAGGAAGCTCAGAGACAGGAGCGGCAGCAGCGTGAAGAAGCCCAATGGCGCGATGCACAGCAGAGGCAAGAAGCCCACATGCAGCAGGACATCCAAATGCGTCAGGATGCCCAAATTAGGCCTGAGGTTCAACTTCGTCAGGAGGCTCACCTCCGCCATGAAGCCCAAATCCGTCAAGAGGCCCAAATACGCCAAGAAGCACATCTGCGTCAAGAGGCACAGCTCCGCCATGAAGCCCAAATGCGTCAAGAAGCCCAACTTCGTCACGAGGCCCAACTCTGCCAGGAAGCGCAACTGCGTCAGGATGCCCATCAGCCACAGCGGGGCCAAGAGGGTCACTGGGATGAAGCAGGGGAGCTGCGCAGGCAGCTAGAGCAGCTTCAGGCAGCATTACGCCTGGAACGGCAACAAAGGGAACGTCAGGCCCTCAACTTTGACCAGGAGCGGCACACTTGGCAGGATGAGAAGGAACGGGTTTTAAAATACCAGGCTCAGCTGCAGCTGAGTTATGTGGAAACACTGCAGAAGAACCAGGCTTTGGAGAAACGAATGAGCCAGTTGGGAGCCAAACCAACCACCTCCTCCACTACCACCACAATTACAACTACCACCACCACCTCCCCGACCTCCTCCAGTTCTCCCCCTCCACTGCCAGCCCTTTCACCTCTGTCTCCTCAGTCCCTACCGTCCATTTCTGGCCCTATTGCACTCACCCTTTCCCCACCTTGTGAAGACCAGAAGAGTTCCCCTTCTCTCCACCAGCTCGCCCCTCCTTGGGCAGGGCCCTCTCGCCTGGAGAGGATAGAGTCCACTGAGATATAGAGACAGTTTCATGAAATGGTCACAAAATGTTCGGTTTAGGCGAGGTCTCATACACAAAACATCATACACAAAACCATTTTAGCACACAGTACAGTTTCACTCTACAGTAGAATAAATCAGAACAGTCTGACATACTTTTCAAAGCAACTATAGACACTTAACAGCAGCAAAGGCTGTAAAACTGTAAAATCTAGCATTATTAGTAACAAGCAGATTTTCCTAAGCAGCCCTTTTCTTACTAGTTGCACACAATCCAATCATATACAATAAATATATATGAAAAGTGTGCCATACTGATGGATAGCAGAAAAAAAAAATGACAATGTTGAACAGCACTAATACAGGGATCATCTAATGCCCACTACTAGAAAAGGACCAAGACAATCAGGGATATTGTCAGAAATGATCAACAAGAATATTATGCTGTATTTATTAATTGTAAGTCTGTGTCACTGGTAGAAATAGAAATAGTGGTCAGAGTGCGTGATGTTAACTTGCATTTTTGGCCAGAGAGCGCCTTACTCCATTCGTTAATCCCAGCATGCATAATAGAGTAAATCATGCTGGGAATAGATGGGAAAAAAAAATATCAGAAGTAGAGTTATTATTTTGAGTGCTTTAGTAATCATATCAGAAAACCAGTCACACAACAACACAACACATGGCTGGACTTTTTCATTTAAATCCCAGCAGATGTTGACATCAAGGTCACACCGACTGATTCTTTAATTCATTTTACGTCCTTTCACTTCACAGGGTCCAACATTCATGACCCATTTAAACACATTATTAAGACCAAGAGAGTTTATATTTTGTACAAATTGAATTAAGTAGATATGTTTAGTAGATAATCAGCCCAGTGAGCACCAGGTTTGCTACAAACTGCAGCTTGCCTGCTGTGACTAAAAATGGACGCTAGAGGTCGTTAGAGAGCTTTCACAGCGCTCCCAACCCAATTGAACTGCAAGGAGAATGTGAATGCAGGGACACAATTGGAATTTGACTATTATGATAATTGTGTCACCTCGTGCATTCACAGCCAGTCTGCCCAAAGTTGAGAACTTTTATACAATGTATGATACACTAGAAAGAAATTAATATAATAGTTATAGATTGTAAATGTGTGGACGAGCGTGTGTATGTGTGCAAAGGAGGTGTGTGCATGTGTGTAGACATATTTAAAAGCTTCAGCGTATGAGATTGAAGATAAGAGGGAATAGTGGCAATACAGCAAGATATTTTGAGATCAAAGGGATTTTACTTTAACCACAGGAACATGTACAGCAAGGCTTGACATACTAAGAGCAGTGAGACTGACATTTCAAACTGAGGACGAGTCTGTATATCCTGGAAAACTCTACGTTCTTCTGTATAGTTTTTTTTTTTTTTTTTTTTTTTTTTTTTTTTTGAAAAAGCAGATGAAAAGGAAGCAATTAAAAATGAATCGGAAAAGTGGAAGGCATTCAGGCTAACTGCACTACATAGTATCCTACACACAAGTTGTGACGTACAGTCAACTCAGATGTGAATATCATGGCTTTTATATGTGTTGTTTATGCCAGCATACAAAGATGTTGCTCAAGACTATTAACTTATCTCTAAGGTATTACATAGTATTATCATCTTTATTACTGTTATTATATTAATGGTGAACTGACAGAGAAAATATGTGCCATTTGAGCTTTCCTTTATGTGTTATTTTTTTAACTGTGAAGATAGCCTATTGGCCTACCATAATGGTGCAATCATAGCAAAACTGTCCAAAAAAAAAAAAAGATGTTTCTTTTGATGTAGGTGATAAATGTAGTTGCAGTAATGCATTGTTGAGAGAACAAAATACTACCAGTTTTATACATATTCCGATTTTATTGTTTGCATTTATGTTAGTAGTACTGTTCTGGCTTGATTAAAACCACCCCTTTGTAAAATTCAGAAGAACTAATAAAAACATGTGAATATTTCTGCCTTTGCCCTTGGACAAGTCATTTGTTCTGCGGTTAAAAGCACAGCGTGTAAGAGTTTGTGACGTCATATGTTGACCTCTGCTCACACAATAGAGTGACTAATCCTTCAACTTAAGAAGCCTGTTGAAAGTAGCAAGCTCAAAAACATTTACAGCAGTAATTTCGAGAAAGGAAGACTTTACCTTCACGTAAACAACTTTGAAAAAGCAACGTCCTTCAATTGGAAGAAGATGAAGAGCCATGTGTAGTTGTTTAAAAGCATTTTAATAGGTTACTATTGACGTAATCTTACTTTTACTCCTCAACTCAAATTTCGCAACTACAAAAATGTGGCATGTCCTTCCTCGGCTGCCGTAGGGTTTAGCATATTGCTAGCAGTTAGTAACTTCCTTCCCTGCATCACTTCTATAGGAGCCAGATAAAGAAGTAAGTATTGTCACTGGATATGAAATTGAGCTGTAAAAATGTCAGTCCGGATAAGCATCAGCAAATATGAGTGTATGTCGTATTCCTGTAGCGTTCCTGAATATTTCACAATAGACTATCATAGATGAGGAACGATAGCTTCAGTTAGCTTTGTAGTTCATGTGTGACCAGTAATTTATGCGTCTCCCGCAGCTGGGTGATCAATTCTACCCATTATCAGAACTCCCGATAAAGCTAACCCAGTCTTAATCTGATTATTTTAATTGTTACTGTTATTGTTTTTACTTGTTGTAATTGCTAAATTATTTGGTCCCCAATAAGTGAATAAAACCCACTTTCTCAAATGTGATGAGCATCATATGATCATATCATGTAATAGTAATAATAATAATCTCCAAATGTGATTAACCAATTGTCTCAACTGTTAACTTTTAATAATCATCAGCACCGGATCAAATGACTGTTCCTACTGAAACTGATTAACTACGAATTCATCACATGGTAATCGCTTTAGTAGGCTATAAAAATAGTTACTGATTAATTTTATTGCGTAGAAAGTAAAATTTCATTGTGTAAAAAGTGTCATTTATTAATTGACCATAGTTATCTATTTATAAATCAATATTAAAAAGTGAATCGCCTCAACCCAACCTCAGCTATTTTTTCTTAACAGTGACAATCTATTTTATAAATATTTTGCAAGAAAAATAAACAATTTCAGTGCTACTGTCCTAGTGTTTGTTGAATTGACATAAATGTGCCTCTTGTATTACAGTATGTTGTATTATGAGGTCAGCTGATCAACTGCTTCTACGGAAGCTCAGAGGGGACAGAGCTTCTTCTGTTGTCTAGATTGTGGAACGATCTTCCTCTACATATTAGACACTTTCACTGTCCGTATCTTAAAACCCATTTTTACTCTTTGGCTTTATGAGACCAGTATTGATTTTACCGTTGTTTTTTTTTATCAAATGACTTGTTTAATTGTGTTATTTATATTGTGTGTGTGTGTGTGTGCATAGCAAATAAAGGTTACCATCACTAAATTACCTAAAGCTTTTAAAAATGTACTGTTAAAGATTGTCAATGACAAAAGGTTGACTCAGTGTGTGAAAGACATTTTGTTAGGAGCTCAGAGGTTTTGTTAATTGGTAGTTGTAAACACAATAGAAATTGTATAGACGGCATTCTTGATTTTGCCTTGACCTTTGAGTGTAAAGGTGACATAAGGGTATTGTACTAAAATCAATGTGTGTCCTCCTCACAGGTTGGAGAAAATGGTTGTGAATCTGTGTTTGCCACAGTTTCACACTACGGTTCATTGCAACAAGGTGCGATTAATTTCAATAACTTATCAAGTTCTCAATGTGTTCTTTTCTCAGTTAACCCTGCACAATGATTTTCTGACAGTTTGAAACATTTGAGTGCTTAGTTTAAACATCTCGGTATGTATGAGAAATTAAAATAAGTCAAAAGTGAAGCTACAACTCTTATTTCTACACTAATTACATGTTTTCTAAGCACCAAATTCACCACATTACTCCCCTATCAATCCTTAAAGAAAAGGTTAAATTTGCAAAACAGAAGAATCTAGGTACATGAACAGGAAATAACAAAGCATGAAGGTGGAGGTAAAATATGTGAAAATGAAGAAGCAAAGGGACAAAATGGTGTGTGGGAGACTGAATCATAGCTGACCTTGTCATGTTCCTCTTATTGCTATTTTCTAATCTGATCATGGCTGTATTTTCTCCACTGTTTGAGTGAAAAGGTCATCTCACTATTTCAAAAAAATATTTTTTATACACCTTCTTTGTCACTCTTGCAGTTAGCATCACTCCCATTCTTTCTACTCCTTCCATGTTATATTTTTCTCAGTTCTCTGTGACAAATAACATACATGTTACATGCTTGGGTTTTTTTAGTATGATTTATGCTGCGCTTAGTCACCCAGTTCGTAGCCCATCAAACTTGAAAACTTTGTACAATTAGTAATTAGACACATTAATAACATACTCCAAAGTAACTTGCAAATTAACATTAATTCAAATAAACATTTTAGTTAACAAGTAAATTGACAGGCACGCAAGTTTGTATTGCCAGATAAATCTGCACCTAATTTTCTAATATAATGTTAACACTTCTGAGGGCTAATTTGCTCTTTTGTAAGAACACCAAAGAACATGTTGATGTGTACACTGGTATTTTCTCAACAGTTTCCTGACTCGTGTTGAATTTTGTCAATCGACCACAGGCAAAATAATGCTACATAATTCTTGTTTTTAATATTAAGCATTTACTAAAGATTTTTATTTTTCTACTGCAGCTGTGTGCAGATGGCTATGATGTAACAAACCTTGTGTCAGCCGACCCTGCTCTCCGGAGGCAAGGCTTCAAGCTGGAGTACTTCTTACGTCCACCTGTTCAGGTAAAAAGACTTTGTCCCACTTTGTCGAGCATAACCATGTCTGTTGACACGTGGTTTACAAATAAATGAGGTATATTTTTTTTAACATGAGCTGTTTGTGTGAAATGCTCACGTGAAGCACGGTCACTCAAGCAGGGTGGTTGCACTGATCTGTTTAAATGTGTGCTTAAATGAAAAGCAAGATGTTCCACAACACAGGCATTGTATTCATGCATCCAATGTGGCACCTTTGGCAATGAGCCACTTTTGGCAAAGTTCACAATCATCTTTTCTCCCAGATGGAAGCTACACTGAACCTCATCGCATCAGAAAAATGACAGTAAAATTAAGGGCACTCTACAGACATTATCCCTATACATTAATAAAGCAGTATTCAAATTTTCCCTCGTTTCCCTTTCAGGTGACATTGAAGTTTGGCTTCCAGGTGGAGCTATGCAGAGTTGATGTGGAGCTGTGGCCCTGGGGTATGGACCGAGGTCAGGCCAGCAAGAGACTGGAGATCAGCACAAGCTCTGATCCGTTACCTGCCCACAGTTTAGAACAAGGCTGCAAACAGGGTCAACAAAAGGAGCAGATGCGAGTAAAGAACCATAACGAACAGCATGAAAAAAGAGGACAAGAGTATGAAAGTGATCACCGCAATAATGGCCACCAGTGGAGTCTTCAGGCCCAACAGTGGGATAAAGACCCTGAGCATCAACATGGGCAGTCGGTCAAAGAGCGGCTACAAAAAAATGCTGAATCCAGCCAATCAGAGCCAGAGTTTCGATTGGTTGGCCGTTGTGAACTTAGAGAAGAAACGCAAGTCTGTTTTTTACATTCAAAGTGTAGACCTCGGCCCCCGTTCCTCTCCCCACCTCCCCCACAGCCTGTGAACTGTCAACAAGAGGAGCTGTGGAGCCGGGGTCTGCTTTCGTTGGGCGCAGTGACGCAGCTACGGTTGACTGTGCCATTTGGTGGTGCAGCATCTGCTCTGGGGTTCAAGGCTTTGTCTGTTTGGGGACAGCCATCTCGCTGCTGCTCTGCAGAGGAAGTAGATCGGATTAAAGTGGTGCATGAGGCCAGTAAAAGACAGCTTCCACAACCTGTGCTTTTTGACCCTTCTGCCAGACAAACCAAACTGCCACTTCAAGCAGACACACCTCAAAGGTATGTTTGTTAAGAATACCTTCACTTTTATTTTTCTTGTTGTAGATAATTTTGAGCGGCTGTGTATTTCTTTCGTTGAATTTTGTTGTTGCTGATGTAACATTATATGTATGTCGTGTCCTTGTCCATCTTTAAACAGGGTCTGTCAGGCAAAATTATCAGACCTCACTGAGGGAGCGGGTGGGGACAAGTAACATGTATCCCATCAAACTGCTAAACTGCCAAGGTTTTTTTTAAGCAGCAGAATCTCTTATTGTGGGTGCTTTTTGTGTTTTCAGTCATACTCAATCCTGGTTGCAGCCATCTCACCTTACTGTCACCTGACAGTGACATTGTGTTTCAAAACAAAACACAATGTCACTGGGCAGCACAAGACACCGCTATACAGAGAAATAGAGTCATGTTGAGCTGATCAGCTTAATAAATATTGTGTGAACGCATTTGGCAATGGTTTGAATGTTTAGTTTAGCTTAATAAATGTATTTGTGTTAGGGACAGTGTACAAAATATGTTAATCTCAGCAAGAAAAAAAAACACACACACTACATTTTTCAATTGATTAAAAAATATTTGTTTTCTTACAATAATAAGTGGTAAGCATTTCTTGGCTTTTGTCCAGCAGTCCTATTCCAGAAGAGTTCCTGGACCCATTAACCCAGGAGATTATGACACTGCCTATGCTGCTGCCAAGTGGTGTGTCAGTGGACAACAGCACTCTGGAGGAGTACCAGAAGAGGGAAGCCACTTGGGGTAGACCCCCAAACGATCCCTTCACTGGCGTCCCGTTCACTTCGACCTCCCAGCCTCTTCCTAACCCCCAACTGAAAAACCGCATTGATCATTTCCTCCTGCAGAGTGGGGAGGTGAAGAGGGACGGGATGTTGGGAAGACGAGGGGAGGGAGAGAATCCACAAGCTTCAAGACTTGTAGCCTCTAGGCTTGACGGACAGTCCCAGAATTCACAGTTTCTCAGTCAAGACTCAATAAGCAACATTGCTGTTCAAGATAATGTTGACTCTAGAAACCTGAAGAGCCCAACACAGGTAGAAGATCCTGGATTAGGACAGTCATCAGATGCTGGTAATCATAAGACTGACTCACAGCCTCTCACTAAACGTAATAAATCAGAGATTAATCAAAAGAAGAAACAACATTTTAGTAGAATTTCTGATGAAGCGACAGAAGAGAAGCAACTACTACCTCAAACAAAAAGACCAAGAAATGATGCACTTTCAGGTGAATATGAATTTTTTAGAGGTAGATTCCTGAAGTATATCTACTTATATATAGTTTTTTATGAGTGTCCTTTTTTTTTATCTTTTTCCTTGCCACTTTGTTTCACAATGTTTACTCCTTCAACATACTACAGAAGCCCCCAGCTGTAGCTCCCATGAGCAGCGTTTGTCCGCCAGCCTGGATGAAGCCCTCCTCTCTGCCCTAAAAGGTCGACCCTCCTTCACATCAAACTTGCCCAATCAAATACGGGCTACTCCTGACTCTGAAACTCCGCTCACTACACAGCAGTTCCGCAGATCAGGCACTTCACACATCTTTACAAGTAGGATTTGCATTTACATACAGTTCATTTTATATTCCTAAGATATAGTTCCTTCTCAACACTTACAGCTGCTGTCAGTTTTGATTATAGCCTAATGAGTGTTTTGTGAGAAAAGGCATTGATTCACAGCGTAACTTCACCTCTTTGTGTAGTTCTGCCTCCTGAATGGATTAAGTTTTTGTGTGATTCACAAAATGCTTTTCCTAGATTTATTTGCGGACCACTGAGTCACTGATCATGCACTCAGAATATTGAGCTATTTAAGCATAGTATTTCCACTGACAGCAGTATTAATGTGTCTTTAAAAGAGGTGTACCTCACTACGGGGCACCAGCCATCATCCACTTTCATTTTCATTGAAAATATTCAGGTTTTTGCAATTATGTTGAGAAAAAATAAGGCCTATAGTTGCTAGTGTTCAAGCATAAATGTTGAGATCAAATGGATGTAGTTTAAAAAACGAACTCCTGTTGTGAAGCCTTGATAACCAGGCTCCTGTTGGACAATAACAAGTTGTCGGTCAACCTGGTGTCCACTCATATGTGTCATGTTTTATTATCTATTTTCCTCCAAATGGGAATGAGTTCTTTTTGCAACTTGTGGAGTTGGCCCTGGTGGCTAACTGCTACTTCTGTCCTAATTCCTGGGCATTACTCTTAAAACCAAAGGTCTACATCCATTTCTGTGTACAGTTTATGGGTCACACTTGATAAAGTAACTAGGTAATGTGCTATTAGTACACAAAAAAATAACCTTCCCATTTATATGAATGAGACAGAGCCAGTGCAATGGTCTCTGAGAAGAGAAATGCAGAAACGTGAAAAACGCTAAAAAATTTACATTCTAAAAATGTCTTTTTAGAATTGTGGAATGCCTCTGTATAGTATAATAAGCTACTAAGTAGTGTTTTTGCTTCACGTACATTAATGTGTTATTTAATACAATTTTTTTTTCCTTCACATATTTTCATTAGGTGAGAGGACATGCTCATTGTGCTCCTGTTCTGTCTCCGTTTACTCCACATCGACGTCATCCATCTATCGTCTAACCTGCACTCATTTGCTGTGCCGCGCCTGCCTACGGAGACAAACACACACTCTGAACTCCATGAGCACAGCGACATCCAATCACATCTTGTGTCCCACCTGTCAAAGTTCTACTCCGCGCAGTGACATCATACGTGTGCATAATTGATGGATGCGTGAAAAGGTAAATGTCCAAATCGTGTCAAGTCCTCCTAATGTGGCATATGTGACCTAATGTGGCCTAATGTGGCAAAGTGAAAGTAAATTTCTATTCACGTTTACTGGGTTGTCTTTGGTGAAGTACTGTAAATCATCTTGCATTTCTGTTTGTTGTATAATTTAATAATTTATTAGGAAAATTCTTTTCAAACAGCCGTGACTTTTGTGTTCACACAGTAGTTATTGTCAATTTCTTGCTATTTGTTTGTACTTTATTGCTTTTCATCCATGTGTGTTTGAAGCACTTGTTGTCTAGCAGCCTACTGTACTTTTTCCTTATAAGTTACAACATCAGATTACGCAGGCCAAACAGGATTTTCAACTCCACAGCTCAAATGAAAGCAAGGTCCTTAACAAAAACTTGCTTACAAAGGCATGTTTAAAAAAAAATGTTATTGAGAAAGGTCTTCCACCTCCTCACTGTGTTCAGTGGGTCTTGTTCATCTTGTTACAGCCTTGGTTCTGCAGCCTTTATTGTGTGATCCTGGATGTGTAGATGGTTGAGAATCCACAAAAGAAAAAAACCAAAGAAAAGGGGAAAAAAAAAGAAAGCACTGAGCGCAAGAGACCGAAAAGAATAAATGTGGAAATTTAGTAGACTCAAGGCTGTGTGATCATTGTGAAGAAACAAGCGGGGTAATAGTTTGCTGATCAGCTGACCACCTGATGCCATTTATTTCCTTATTGCCCTTATCTCAAGAATGTCTCTTCTTTCCTCCTTCACTTTGCAAATGTAGACAAGCATTGCAATTAAAAGGACATCCTGGAACTGATTGTGTATTATTAAACTGTATATTATACCATTAATTCCCACAATTGCATGTTTTCATTATTGTATATAGTTTACTGCCAATGTCCTCCACTGTCTTTGTTGGCAGTGTGTACAAAAGGGTTAAACAGAGCAAAGTCAGGAGAAAGAGAGTGGGGGGGGGGGGGGGGGTTTATTGAGCGTTATGGTCACAAGCAGCACCATTCAAATTTTCTGTTTCCCTGACAACATTAAGCTTAACCAAGGTCATGATCCTATATCCGCCCAACATGAGTTCTGCATGTGAAATAAGGCTGTTTGCTTCACTGTTAAAGCAACAAGTTGGGGATCACTCACTTCAGTGACACTAAAGCTGGAGAAAGTGAACTTAAAGAGACAGACCTCGTGGTTACATTTAAAACCCCAATTTCCTTTCGAATACACTTATCATATGCATATGTGTTAAACCTAACCTTGGAGTACAGTCCACTCTCTTCCTTTATTAAATGATTAGGTGTGAATGCCACAATGTTAATTAACTTGCTGCCCCTGATGTTCAGTTTTGCCTTTAATTATGTACTTGTTAATCAGCATCACAACAGCTAATGGGGGAAATACAAATCTACGAATGTAGTAAGACAGAGCAGAATAATAAACCGGAAATAAGTATGTTTATTTGAAATGCTAATCGTGTTTTGCTCATTTATGTCATTACAGCGCGTGGAGCTTGTCATGATGCTCGCACAGTCATGAAATTGAGGCTCATCTGTGCGCTTGTTGGATTAAATCTAATTAGTTGTCCACAAACTCCAATTAAGTCCTGTTTTTTTTTTTTTTTTGATCCTGCGCCCTCCTGTATTTTACTCAGCGCAGCCTCGGATTATGCAAAAAAAAAAAGTTGTTTCAAGTAAGTGTGGCACAGTCCTGAATACAGAGAGGCCATCTTCTCCCATCATTGCTGTTGTTCTTGTGTACATTTGTCTGATGGCACACTTCTGATGCACAGACACATCTGCAGCGACCTCTCGCTCGACAGGTGTCCTTCGCGCTCGCGCGTTTGGATGAGAACGGCACGACACTGACGTCAGACAAATACGAGAGTGTCAGTCGCTTTGTCGGATCCATGTGTGGCCGCTTATAAGTGAGGGAAGGGGCCGCGACATCAGTCAGACATCCACCCAGGCGGAGGACACACAGGTTATCCAGCAGCCATGCGTCGCTCCTTGTTCCCGCTGTGCGTCCTGGGACTGCTCGCCCTCTCCTCCGCCTGTTACATCCAGAACTGTCCCCGAGGAGGGAAACGAGCGCTGCCGGAGAATGTCATCAGACAGGTGAGGACTGGACCAAAGAGCTACTCTGCGATCCTTCAGTTTATTATCGCCTTTAACTATGTTACATAAGGAGATTCAACTCATAACATTAGTTAGAAATGTTTAAATGTTAGATTTAAAATCATTGGTTTTGCAGTTGGGGTTCAGATGTGAAGGTGAAAATAAATGTGGAAAATAATTCTGAAGTGCGGAAGAGCCACACTGTATCTTAAAATAAAGTTTACTGTAGGATGGAGTAAGTGTGCATGTTCTGCTTTGGACATTTTACTCACATAAATTGAACCAAACTGGTGAAAACCACGATAAAAGTCAAACTATATGCGTTTAGAGAAGAACAAAATTAGATAAATACAAAATGTGAAAATGAATACTCATAAACAGTTAATAAATGCATTAGAAATATAGAGTAAATATATTACAGTAGATATAATGACTGAATGTGAGACTGATTTAAAGAAAAAAAAAAAAAAAGCTCTGTTTGGCATTTTTGGATGATGTCAATATAAATGTCTTGTCCTTCAGTGCATGCCATGTGGCCCTGGAGACAGGGGCCGCTGCTTCGGCCCCAGTATCTGCTGTGGTGAAGGCCTGGGCTGTTTGCTGGGTTCTCCGGAATCAGCTCACTGTGTGGAGGAGAACTACCTGCTGACCCCCTGCCAGGCAGGAGGGAGACCATGTGGATCTGAGGGAGGACGCTGTGCTGCTCCAGGTCTCTGCTGTAACTCAGGTACAGTCTCCAGTATGCGGCGTGTTTATCATGTTTGGTGGAGTCATGCCAGTATGATGTTTGTCCACGAACACAGTGTCAATAAAGTTAGTTTCCCTTTTCCCCCAGAGAGCTGTGCTGTCGACACCAACTGCATGGACGACACTGAGGCTTCAGACCCGGCCCACGGTTCAGCAGGACGCTCGCCCACAGAGCTGCTGCTCCGCCTGCTGCATGTGACCAGCAGAGGACAGACTGAGTACTGACGGGGGGGTTGCTCTGCTCCTCAGGGCCCGGAGGTGCAACAGAAATCAATCAGCTCAGTTCCACGATAAACCATGACATTCAAAACCTGAACCAATAAAATACCAAGTCAAACCTTCTGCTGTGCTAATTTAGTTTGGAGAGCTAAAGTCAACCTGCTTACTGACCAGCTGTTTCTACTCTGAGTAGAAATGGAAAACATTAGACCTTGTGTTTGTTCCCAACTGAGAAATGTATATACTAATGCACATACTGTAAACAAAAATCAAGTATGGTATTGCCGAAACTATGTAAATAAGTCATACACGGCAACAGACATCCGTGTATAACAGGTGAATGACAATGAACATGAAAATGAAAAACTCTACAGACTGCGTCCTTCTCTGGTTTCTGCTTTATTTGTCCCCAGCATTTGTGTGTTTGTGTGCCTGCATATAAAAGTGAGAGTAGAAGAAGGAATGCACTGTGACCTACCACATACTGTATATCTTATTACCTCCACCAGGGACTTTGGCTCCATTTGTCTGTTTCTGACCAGATTTCTATAATATTTTATAAGGAAGAAATGATTTAATAATAAATAATAAATAATTATTATTATTATTAGATTTTGATGGTAATGGTTGAATGCAGTGTATTGATCTGGAGGTAAACTGAATGCCATGGCACTAAGTGTTTCTCTAGTTCACTGTTATTTTGGATCTGTTGAAGTTACCCCTTCTTTTACATTTTTACAGATGACACTGTTTGTATAGTAAACTATTGGGGCCAGGTATAATGAAGGAATTTAGCATTCTGGAAGACAAAATCTAAATACTGACAAAATATCTAAATGTTTAAAGTTGAACCGTCAGAGGAGAGTAAATTTTTATTTCATTGCAAAATTCCAAGAAAAAAAATGCCTTGTGTCAAGAAAGTGTTGAAACTATTTCAGAAAATATTTACCGTCACCGTGACCAAGTGTGGCAATCAGTTTTAGGACTTCCACACTGCATCAGTATGGGCGGACGAACCATGCAGTCTTGGCAGAGAAAAGAGCTGCATTTTTGCAAAATAAAATAGTCGATAATTGACAAATTCAAGGAAATAAATGGTTACACAACATAGAACTTACAGGATATAAAAACAATCACATGCTCTCCTCTATTTTTAACATGTCTCAAATTTATGCACTGAACAGATTTTATTTTTATTTACTTGTCTATCAAAAATGTAACTAGGCCTGGTCTGGTCATCCTCCAGTCACTGTAGCATCCAGTCAACCTTAAAGATGTTCTAGCACTGGTTTGAGTGAGTTATCACCTCAACCTCAAGAAACCAGCACCACCACGAGAGTAAAGCTCAGGCCGCAATTTTCTGTCTGAACCCGACCGAGCCCAACAGATTACTGACCCAAACCGGACACAGAGCTTCTGAGAGCCTAACCTAAACCTCACAAAGTTAGAGTAAGTTTATCCATGGACTTTCTAACCACCATCTTCACTCCTGGTGCCAGCCTCTCCACACATTCCACCATCGTGTTTACAGACAAGTGCACTGGCACCACTCCCACCTGGAGTTCCATTCTTACTAAATTGAGGGCCCACATCAGTCTGGCCTAATCCCATATTCTGTTTCGTTCTAATACATTTTGCGTCTACCTGGAGCATGCACTTGTGTTCAGTCACATGTATACAGTAAATGTGGGTCTGCACACAGACGTCCACAAAAGGTTTCCACGTGTTGCAAACACGAGCGGATGACGACATTTACAATCAATCTGACTGGCAGACAGTCTGACTGGAAGCTATAAGTTAAGAACTCATCTTCTGAGGGTACTTATGCAGATGTTCTGCAGTGCCCTCAAAGTTAATATTAGTAAAACAAATGTACCTGAAATGACATTTAGATTTGACTCATTTAAAGACAATTAAAAGGTGGTTATTATGAATTATTGAGTAATCGGCTAGATGTGTTGTGTATCAACACGTCTGCGTATTTCAGTCTATTCTTCTTTATATGATGATTGAAAGGGGAAGTTTGTGCCAGGTCTGATGATGCCTATTTAACTGGCACAAGATGTGGGACTTTCCACATTTGACATTTTGGCAGTTGCATGTTTCAACTGATTAATCTTAAAACTTGTTGTTGTTCTTTTAAAGGTGCATGGTAAATCCTATTGATGCCTTTTGTCTTCTTTCATTTTAAAAATCGGAATTGCTCCTCATATATTTTCTTCCTCTGGCTTGTGTTTGCTATGAAGTAAAACCAGGTGGCTTTAAAAGAACAAAACTAATTCTCTAGGCTTAACTTGCAATATTTTAAAAGGAGTCACATCTCTTCTACTTGTTGGAGAAAATCTTGTGAAGTGAGGTTTTTAGGGATCAGGTACTGTATGTAGAGGTGCATGTCATATATGGAAAAGCCATCCAAACATCACACAAAGACCGCTTCTCTGTGTTTTGACTGATACCTCCTCAACTTTCCCAGTCACTAAATAAACATCCACTCAGAAATCTGTCAGTCTGTCATTTGTGCTCTCTGACAAACCCCCTCAGGAACCTGTAATTTACTCATATGTTTGCATGTTCAGTCAAATTGCACAATATGCACCTGAAAGCCACACCTGAGCACAGCATGAGAAAGCCACGGGCTCTGCACCAAATATCAAATATCATTTGCCTTAAATTGCCTAATTGTTGCACTAAATATAAAAGGTGATATATTTATTTCTTTCAGGTTTATACTCATGTTTGATGAAGCTGCAGCCCCTACATCACTTGGTCTAATCTGGTATTTGGCCGCAATCAAGTTTTTATTACTATTATTATTATTTGGTTGGTTGTGGGAGTTTTTTTTTTTTGTTTTTGGTTTTCTGGTGTGGAATTATGTGAGAATTGTTCAGTATCCATCAATCAAAGTGATGCTGTTAGGAGAAAGGTGATTAAAACCTGTTGGAGCTTGTCTGGAGCATACCTGTATTACACACCCACACCCATTCAGCACCAGAACTCAGGTTTAAAATGAAAGTAACTGTTGTTTTCAACAAGTGTGTGTGTGTGTGTGTGTGTCGAACAGTACTTAAGCATCAAGCACAGATCATCGCCACTCATTTGCGCTGCCATCATGGATCTGAAAGTTGCACTTGTGATTGCTTGTCTCTGTGCTTTAGCAATCTTCTCCACTGAAGGTAAAGAAGTATTTGTTATGGATTAAATTTCCTGCTAACAAGTTATGTTCTTGCATTTATTCAAATATTTAACATTTTTTGTGGTGTGTAATGACCATTTACTCACTGTGGTGCCAAAAAAAAAAAAAAAAATTAATTATGCCTCCTCAAATGTAAGCACATGCTGAAAATGGGAAATGTCAGCCAGTTAGTGATCAGAATATGGTTGTTACTGTTAAATAAGTTCATCCGTTATTTTTACAGGATCGTGGCAACTTTTAACTAATGCATGTGATAACACAAACTATAGTCATCATACAATTAATAAAAAATGTATACTGTGTTCTCACAAAAAAGTGAAAGCACTTATTTTATTCAAACATTGTAGCCCAATAAAGGGGTTAACGTCAAGTTCCATTAAAAGTACAGAAGTAATTTCAGACAAAATTCTGTTATATTTTTATATTTTTCTCCTCTTCTCTTTCTAACATTGTCTCTTAATCTCACACTGTAGCTGCCCTCCCGAAATGTTGCGTCAAAACATCTCACGTCAAAATACATTTGCTGATGAAGGTGGAAAGATTGTATGTGCAGCTGAGCAGCGGCGTCTGTGACATCTCTGCACTGGTGTAAGTGGTGACGTGCAACAACGAGCCAAAGTCATGTCATTTTCAACTTTCACTGTGATTTCTAGCATTTTGAGAATCGTATATGCATGTGGTTTATGTATTTCTAAAACCTTGAAGGTAACCATCTCTTCCTTGTGGTTGTACAGACTTTACATCAGGGGCAGGAGTAGGCCAATATGTGCTCCACTCAAGCAGAAGGGAGAGCTGGAAAGAGTTCAGTGGAGAATGAAGGGATACAAGCTGAATGCATCGCTCTGAGATTTGGAGCATATTGTGTCCGTTACTAAAGCTGGTGTGGTGTTTGTGTCTTTGCTGCAATTATAATTATACTGAAAGCATGATGTCGAACTCCATGTTACCGAATTTAATCTGCTTCTAGCGATAAATATAATAAGAATGAGAAATGATTTAAAGTGAGATGAGGGGGCACTCATTGTGACATTATTTGTACTTAATGAAATAAGCAAGAGACAATATATGTAAATTTGTGAGAGAATGGATATTAAAATGTGGAAATGTATATATAAAAAAAAATTAAGGGAAAATAAAGTTAAAAAAAAAAGCCTCACGGAACAATGAGTTACAGTAATAGTTATTCTACTTGAATGCATTTAAATCTTCTACAAACTGCACATCTTTCTGTCAACTCTCAGTGAGAACAATGTTCCAAGCCAAATATTCTGTGCTGTGAGGATGGAGTCTTTAATAGTTTTTGAAGTCAGTTGCACATGTTAAGTGATTCCTTCATTTTCTTTTTAACAGTTGTAAAAAGAAGACATTTTCTTCCTTTCAACTTTTATTTTTGCAACATACCTTTTAGAAAAGGAAACTGTCTCATGTCAAGTAAAATAAAGGCTTTTGACTGGTAGCTATGGTCAGTCTGGATATATTTCCTCAGGCATCAAGTTTAAATTTCCAGGGTTAATTAATGAAAATGAGTAATGTACTTTTATGTTAATCCCTGGACAAACATGAAAGGCAACAATACTCCAATAATACTCACTACAACAAATGCTTGCAGACAATCTCTGAATGCACACCTGTAATCAGATCAGCTAAAGTAGCAGAAGACCACAACAGATGCCTCTCCTGTCACTTCTGTGTACCTAATAAAGTGGCTAGTGAGTGCAAATGCAGTGCTTTTTCTATCAGACAGGATTCACACCTGTACCCACACTGATAGCATGGCTACAATGAAGAATTGGGGTTAACTGTAAAAGCTCAAGGAAACACTAGCCTTTACGTGACCCACTCCACCTTCTCATTTACAGCCATCAAGGCCACTCTATAGTAATAACAATTTCTTACATAATCATCAAACTCAAGCAACTAAATCAGTGTTGTGAATTCCTCAAGTGACAGACTCTGTTTCAACCCAAGGCGTCAGGTTGTTGTCATGATAAATCCCATTATTCTGGCTGGATATCACCTTAGGCAAATTTCTGCGACCTGCCTTTAAGTCATTTAAGCTCTTAAATCTACACAAATATGTTCTCGTGTCAGTGTGTCACTGCATGTTTCTTCAGTGGTGATTTATCGGAACATTTTCAGTGTTTAAACCAGTTTTTACCACACAAACATACTGTATGTTTACTGAAGTCGCATACAACACATTAGCAATTGTGCAAGAAAATATATAGAAAACAGAAGTTATTGGAACATGCATAAAAATATATCACAGCTGTTTTTCTGTGGTTCACAGTTAGTACTGTCTTAGTCCACTGGTTCTCTACACATTACATTTGCTGTAGGTAATTTGATGTCATTAGTCCTTAAGTATACTGTATCTTTATGTTTCAGAAGGAAGTGATTATTTGGAATCACCATTTTGAAGCTACAATTTACCATTGCCTTGTTTCTACTGAGTACTACCCTGCAGTAACAGCAGGGTGCAAACCCTGGGACACATGAATCAGATATTTTGGTACCCATTTTGACAGAGGGAAAAAAAAATTACATAATTTACAAACTGAACAAACCTTGCCACTTGGTGGAAACAAGTCTCCACAGTGGCATTTTTTTTTTTTTTTTTTTTTTTAATATATTAACCATATTGGGTGGTAGTAGCTGGAGGAAAGGAAGTTGCGAGATGGGGCTTCCCAATTGCAAGTATCAGCAGATCACCATCTGTGATTTACACTCAGGGTTCCCACACCTTGGCTGACATCACATTCAAAGGACTTCCCAGGATCAATTCCCTCAAAATCAAGGACCAAATGTGATGACACAGCTTTGTAATTTTCTTTGGTGAGCCAGGGATATTGGAATTAGCATTTCCTGACCATCATTAATTTGCTCTCTTGCTCACACATTGTTCTGCAAGGAATCTCATGTTCTGTGTGCCTAATCTACATACATCGTGCAATGCAGGGCACATAAAACCTTGTACAAATCCAGACAGAGGACTAATCATTAACTTTGTAAATCTTGAGTTTGTTTTTGTAACCGATCATGTTTGATATCTTCAACATTTACTGCAAATCATAACCCACTGGAGCTTTGAGATGCGCCCATTTATCACAACTATTGTCAATGGTAACCCAGAATAAATATCTACCTTAAATGCCTCTAATTAGTTTCACTGTAGGATGACACCACATGTGGTTCCTTTGTATAAATGCTTAAATGCAGGCAGTTAAAATGTTCCTCAGGGTCAACACAACATCTTTCCTTAATCTTAATATACAGTTGGCATTCAGAGTTTGAGGGTTACATTTTCTAACATTAACTGGGGTAGGTGATACAACCGTTACCTTAAAAGGATCTTGACAACTAGTAAATATGGTGAATATAAAAATCAAAAATTATGTCTGATTATACAGGGCCTGTAGTTATGAGTTTTCTGGTTAAGATCAAATACAGTATCAAAAGGAGCTGGGTCAACAGTAATGTTAACCTGTAACCAATTAATTAATGCATTGTCACAGAAATGAAAGTCTTCAGACACCTGTGGAACAGACAAGACTGTAAAAACTCAAATCATAATGCTTTTCATGAACCACCTAAGAGCATTCCCATGCCTTGGAGGTGTGGCTTCAGAGGGAAGTCTGATGAAAGGGGCTTGGACTTTTGTATTCAAAATATAGCCTGCTCAAACAGTTTTTCCAGGATCTCCCACCCTACCTTTAAATATGTGGAACTCTTTAAAAATAAATTGCATTAAGTTCAAAGAACTAGCTTGTCAAAATAAGGACATCCATCACATTACCATAGGGGAAAAAACAAAAGTCAACCAAACAGTTAAGGGAAAAAGAATTTTACTTGATATAAAAGAGCAATAAATACAGGTTTTCAGTGTTATCACTACATGCTGAAAGTAGCAGTGTCTGTATGTCAGAGCGCAATCACACCAGGATAGTCCAGGGGACTCGGTTCAATTGGGCAGGGAATGCTAAAATTTTTGGTTCACTTTCACACTGCACTTTTGTAAGCAAACCAAACAGCCCAGACAACACCACACAGTTACAACAGCTGCTCACCCAAAACGAGCACAAGAAGCAGCAGGGGAGGCAGTGAGCTATCCAGTATGTTCCTCTGTGCATTAGACAAATGCAGCAGTACCGGAAAAGAGACTACGATGTGCTGCTGTGGATACATAGACGCTGAGCAAGGATTTAAAGGTTTTCAGACCACATAAATATATCCGTAAGTCATTTCAATAACTCTGTCTTTGGTTTGCCAAGTAGTCTTTCTGCTTGTAAGCAAATCAAGACCTTGTTTTTAAGTGGAACAAAGTTCAAATCAAATGAGCTTTCACACCTGCCCAAATGAAGCGGACTATCTGAGGAAACAAACTCATGTCCATAGAAGTAGACCAAACAGCGCTGGTGTGAAAGCACCTTTAGTGTTGGACTGCATCATGTGCATGTACAGTGTTTTGTGATGTGTGGTAGGTTGGTGGGGGAGGGGGTTCTGGGTTGGATGAGTCTCTGGATTTAGGTGGTGAAGTCCATTAAAAAATATATCTCAGAGCTGGTTCTGTGACAATGTCCTGCTGGGCAGAGAGATGTAGCACCCATATGCACAGTTTGGTAAGGCTCTGGTCATAGGGTCCAACATCTGGGGGGGGGGGGAAAGTGTGGTTATACTTTATACTATAGTAAATATGGATTAAACAAAAGTGAATACAATCTAAGAGAACAAACCTGACATCCAGTGGAAAAGAGGCCTCGTCGTAGAAGGGTTATTTCACCTTGGGAAAGGTCTTCACTGCAGCCATCCAGGATAGACTTCTCCAGGTCACGGTGTCCAACATGGAGTCTTCTGATGCAGGAATCTGCTACAGCCTTCATCACCTCTTCAAAACAAGTTAGAATTTGATAAGTCACAAGAAAAAGGTAACCAAATGGCATAAATCCTGAGGTAACTCACCTCGTCAAGTATGACAGATCCAGTCAGCGCTCACCAGCCTCTGTGTGTGTCCTGTTCTACCCTGACAGTTTGATAAGTTTCCCCTGCTCCCAACCACAATATCAGACCACCAAACCTCCTGTCCTGTAGATTCCTTTGCAAAAAATCTGATATCCACTCACTTTTTGCCTCAGTTTGCAAACCATTTGGGATGATGCTAACTCCAATGTCTTGGTTGGCTGCATGAAAAACTGCAAATCTCCAAGATGCCCAGACAAAGTTCCTTCCAATTCTGTAGCCTCGCCACAAAATTTCTCCTGCTTAATCCCCCATTTTGCTAAGCATGAAATGAATTCTACTTTCCTGTCCTCAGATCTCATTTCCACTCCCTGCAGCCTTCCACCATCCACTGCTGTTGTCATCACTTCTGCAATAGGCAGAGGTTTCACAATTCAGAGCTTCTCATGTGTTTAAGCAAGATGTGACACCAGACTACTGACAAAGCAGACACCTGAAAATGCTTGACCCCAATGTGACCAAATGCTTCACTCCGTCTACAAATGATTTACATGATAAGCATGTTCATTTTAGCAGTTTGTGTTGGTGGAAGATAAAAGCATACCACGATCGGCTGAGTCACAAAACCAGATGGATCCTTGTCTGATTTTGGAAACTGCACAGCCATGGTATGCCACTCAGTCAGGATCCATGGCCACATCTCCTCACACACAGAGAAGGAGGGGAAGGACAAAATGCCTTACCATCTTGCGAGTCGACTCAATTTACCTTGTTCTCTGTCGTGTGGAGGAGAACCAGCTTAATAAATCCTGACCGATTTACAAATTGAGCAATACATTTGCTCAAATATAGATTCTGTTGGGTCATGCAAAGAGCTTGCAATCTTTTGCATGGTTTCCCAAAAACTTAGGGCAGGTTACTGACCCCCGAGTATCAAATTCTGTGATTTTTGCCTTGTAAACTGATGAACCATTTGGGTCAAATAGATCAAGCATTTTAAGGTGTCTGCTTTGTCAGTAGTCTAATGACACATCTTACCCAAACACATGAAGATGCAGTGAATTGGGATACGGCTACCTTTAGCAGATGTGATAACAGCAACTATGGTTGTTAGAAGGCTGCAGGGAGAGAAAATGAGAACTGGAGACAAGTTGGAGGAATCATTTAATGCATAGCTTGACAAGAGTTAGAGCAGAGAGAAATTAGGGCAAGGCTACAAAATCAGGAGAAACTTTGCCAACACCTGGGAGATTGCCGTCTCTCACGCAACCAACCAAGACATTAAGATTTAGCATCATCCTAATGACTTCACAAGCTTCCTTATGGAATCAAGTGGCTATAGATGTCAAATTTTCAATCTAAAAAGAAAGTCATAGATAATATACTGGAGCACAGACACTTGTTAGCTGAAATTGCTAATGTGTGGTGAGGAGTTTGCCCTATGCTATTCTATCAAAACCCCTACTGTGGGCAAGCCATAAAAGACCCATCATTTCTACCAGTTGCTATCTTCACAAATAATAGCACTTATGTTTACAAGTTTACATGATCAACGTAAACCACAAAGCCCCATACACCAAGTGAATCCAAAAAAAAAAAAAAAAAGCTGAAAAATATTTTTTTTAAATAGTAATAATCTAAGTTTCTGACTCTTATGACTCCTGGAATTCAGCCCACAGAATAAGGTTTAATTTCAATTTGTCTGTAAGATAAAAATAAAGTTATAAATTCTGGCATAATCTTCAGTTAAATAACCCAAGTTGTCCCTCTGCCATGTTTGTTTCCTCCTAAAGAACTAAGACACACCCTAATCATGTAACCTACCCAATGAGGACAACTCCATGTATGAAACTGCCCAGGATATCCCTACAAGACACACGTAACGCATGGTTTTGCAGGGGAAGATTAAAATCCCCTGCTGGGAGGCCTCCCAACATGACGCGCAAAAATGTTTTATGAACAACAAAAAGGGTCAACACAAATCTTTAGAGGGAACGAAACTTGGCAGAGCAAGACAGGACAGCATCACCAAATTCCAGGTTATTTGGTGATACGTAAAACTATCAAGACTAATGGTAGTGCACACAATCTGAGAACAGTGTAAGACTTAAAAATGGATATTAAAAAATGTGCCAACAAATGCCTGATTAAAAAGGACTTCATAACATTATCTATGGGCTGAATAACCTAAAATGTAACATGACTACACTTGCCTTAAAAATCAAAAAGTTTACCTTCATTATCAGATCTGGAACCAGTTATAATCTGATCTAAATTATCAGTTAAGGAATAACTCTTCTAGATCATTGTAATCAAATACTTTACTACATTATACCTGAACAACACTTCAGTCATTAGTCTAATTGATGTGCATACACTAAGATTCCAGAATAATTTTTGTTCACTTTTTTAGTCCAGTAAAGCAAATTAGTTTCTTAAGCTAGGTCCAAAGACATCAGTACATCAGTCATCAAACACACTCACTGTTGCCCAGTAAAACTTACAAGGAATAACAGATCAGAAATTAGACTGGCATGGCAGCCACGACCAAGCATCGTCATGACAGTGGGCATGAAGAATGAAGACAGATGTGAAAAAGCTCAGCAGACTAGGTACACATATGGCAGAGCGGCCAAGCAAGAACAAGTTACCAATAAAATATTTTAACGCAACTTATGGACATCCAGTGATGGTGGGTGGTCCTCTTGGTGGCAGATCCACCGTGATGTAAAAATGACTACGCGTGCAAGGTGATGGACAAAAAAGGTGGGACATGATGATACAAAACTGTCATTGCTTGTATTGTAGGATGTATGGCAATACAAAGGCAACGGCACAGCAGCCATACAAAGCCAGGTACTGTGTAGATCACCAGGATCTATTTTCAGGTTATAAAATTGACAGTGTTAGGGCTAATGGTTAATGGCCACATTGGAAAAAGAAAAAAAGGCACACTGGAGCTAAGTAGAACAGTTATGGCAAGGCAGTCATATTTAACAAAGAAACAGAAGCCTAAGCCTTGTGACACAGTGGACAAAATATCCAAAGTTGTATTCCTACCATCTAGCATCAACTGCACACCAACATCCATTTTAACCTGATTTAACATCTGGTCCTCTATCATCACTTCCCATTTAGAGCCAAAGACATTAATTTAAGAGCCCTTGGGCATTTTGAAAGTGCTATATAAATTCAAGTTTCTTATAGACATTTGTTCAAATGAGAAAAGGCACGGCAGCCAAAAGTGCATAGCAGTTACGGTTTTTAGATTCACCCAGAAAAATGTAAATTTTCTGGGTGAATTCTCACCCATGCTGGATCCTCTTTAGTAAAGCTGGAAAGAAAGTTAATAGCACACTTACACACTTAGTGTTTGGAGATGTTCCCTTTTTGGGTCCCTGGAACTACATTGATACACTAGGTAATGGATAAACTGTTACCAACCAGTTACTTATGCATAGAAAATGTCAGTTTTTATGAGATTGTTCTCTCTTTTTTGGCACACATTTAACCTTCGGTAGTTAGCTGTGGGCAACTGAACCAGCACATCAGTTACCGACAACTAAAGATGACAATGACCTTCACATTCAAGAAAGACACCACACAAGTTTGTTTATTCCCCTACTCTCTAAAACTTAACCACACAAGGAGGCCAACACGGTAGCCCCAAAAAAAAAAAAAAAAAAAAAATGAACTTACCTTTTGTAGATTGACCTAAAAAGGAATAGTGCATTACAATATGTCAAGCTTTTTAGGACTTGGTACAGCAGCACCTTAAGACAAACCAGATACCTACACACCATATCTATTTCAATGTGAGTTGCTAAGTAGAACCCTATTCAATCCAGACGTCTGACACACAAAACTCGTGCAACACACAATCACCATTCTTTCAAAGACAACCTTCTAAAGAACCTTACATCTCTGCATCAGTCAAACACCTCGTTCTTCCAAATCACTCAGCAGTTCCACTAAAAGAGGACCAGATTAACATCTTGTATATTAAGACCACCCAAAAGTGGACAATATCACTTAAACAAGCTACAAGCAGAAAACATGTGGCTAATGCCCCATGTACAACCCTCAGCTATTTGACAGATGGAAATGAAGAAAAGAGAGTGTGGCCATGTTGATCAGACAATTTCAGCAAATTCAAATGGACAATGCGTATAGATACAGGCACGGTGGCCAAGAAAAAGAGCAAGTGGGGACACGGTGGTCACCCAGAATTAAAATACATAACACCTACTGTTTGAATATCTTCATGAAGATCAACCTGAAAAATAAAAAAATATATATTGTTTAGTCTCAAACCTCAAATATTCAAGCTCATGCTGTAAAATAACTTATTTCAGGTGTTCTGGAAAGTGGTTGTATGGTGTACAGACATGGTTCAAACAGCCTAAGATATAAAGACTTGCTTTCCGTAAAAACATGGCTGTCAGCTCAAATTCTATGTAATCATAATGTTCACTGTTTTATATCCATGTTTGATGGCCATTTTCAACTGGGTTTGTAAACTATTCTTTCCCACTCCAAAGTCCATGAAAAAAAAAAAAAAAAAAAGGGATTTTACATCACCGCACACAAGTCGCTAGTCCACTGCTGCCTCCATCAGTAAGCTCTTATACCTTACTTTTGTGTATGAAGTTGTTCAGAATTACCACAGCAAACATACCAAATAAGGCATCAGTAGACCAGCAGCGCCTGTGGCCCCGCAAACTAAAACTGCTGATTTTCAATGTGGAGTTTGGTGTAAGAGAGTGCAACAGTACCTCATACAGCCACACTTCTACTTTAAACATGAAAACCCATTCCTGATTCAAGTAATATGCCATATTGATAATAAAATTGTTATCTATCCATCAAGGTTTGGTTGATATAGTAAACAGATTCTGGTGACACTCACCTTTAAAAAAAAAAAAAAAAAAAAAAAAGCAGTCTCCAAGTCTGTGAAGCTGGGTCTGACCAGGTCTCCGCGAGCAGGAAGCAAAATTTGTTCCTTTAAAAAAAAAAAAGTTAGTATTTTAATGACTACATTAATTTTAGAGATACAGAGACAATATTGTGTGTAACCCTGAATCTGCCTTTAAACATTCAAAATTAATAAATCTTTATAGGAAGGAATGGGAATGAAAATGACTGCTACAATGAGTTAAAAGTAAAGTGGCCATTTTAACTTGTTTTTAGCCTTGTTGCATCCAACTTTTGAAAATGGATTGATTGGTTCAAGTGTTTGAGAGTGTAACAATTGCTGATTTTTTTTTTTTTCTTAAAACGTGGCTGGTTCCTCATTTTTGTTGCATATAAGACATCATTGAAAATTTATCATTTTGGATTGAGAATATTTTGAAATTTAAGAAAGCAGGAAAAACATTTATAAACTCTTTATGGACCAAACTTGAAAATAAATCACAAATGAATCAAATGATGTAGTTCCAGTACCATTTACACCTGAGAGTTACCTGCTGTGACCTGACAAAATGCCACCAACTCAGATAACAATGAGCAACAGTTGACAACAAATAATTCAGCCACTATTGGCTCAGATATTTAGTATGGACAACAATGAGCCAATGCTAATATTAAGCCAATAATTAAGCCATAATTGAGCCAACAGTGAGACAATTCAGATTAAAATTAAACCAAAGCTAAAACTGAGCAAATAAGCAAGCAGTAAAGCACAATTTAGTTGCTATTTAGACACAGTCGGCTAACACTAAAAGGGTAATTTTTTGCATATAGTTAAGCCGACATGAGACAATTCAGCCCAATGAGTCATCAGTAACTTGACAAAAGTTACTCACCATTCTGGACAAGTCACCAATCCGGACCAGGTCAAACCCACCATCTTGGATCTCCTTGCTGCACTTTTATACAAAAGCTGCTGCAGGTGACTAGATTTTCGGCGTCTGACGTCACGCCGCGGTAGTAGGTTTTTTTGTTTGTTTTTTGTTGCTTTTTTGTTTTTTAGAAATGTCTCATTTTGCGGCTCGTTTATGCGGCTTCTCTTCAACGTAACGACACGGAACCGACGTTGACTGGAGGAAGAAGAGGAGGAGGAGGAAGAAGCTGAGGTTATATGCTCTGTCATCAGCTGCTTGAAAACACCTGCGAAGACGATCAGGTGTGTTGTATGTCACCAATCAATCTGCTCTTTCATATGATATACCCTACAAAATATTCACGTTTCCCTCCATGGTTTCATTCATGTTTACATCTGTATTTATTAAATACATCACAATTGCCATTATACTTTTATGCAAGATTAAAGGGTTGTGGACAGTTTCTTCATATTGAAGCCCGTCATCTGCACAGATTGGTCATTGTTGAGTGTCAGCCATCTGTGGTCAAAGCGCGCCCTCTATTGGTGCCATGGAGACATGACTGGCATTATGGACCAAGCTCTTCCTTGTGTAGATTCAACAAGATGCTGAAACCTTGTCAAATCAATCCCATAAAATATTTACAGCAGCCATTTTGAAAAATTAAAATGTAGCTGCTTCATTTTTTTCATCAGAAGTCAAAACTGGGACTGATGGAAAGTTCAAGGATCAAGGTGTCTTTATAATCCCCAAGGGACAAATTGGGTTACAGCCTGCACTACAGTTGAAATGTTGGGGGGCAGGGTCCTCAGATTACCATTCAATTTCCATTAACACAAGTATGGGTGTTACTGATAATTTAAACTAAATGGAACCCAGTCAACATTTATTTGGCTACACCTGTAATTTTCCAATTGTACCTGTCAAAATGGCTGTTGTGCAATGCAGGGCTGGCCTTGTGCATTTTGGTGCCCTTAGCAAGATTGGGATTTGGTGCCCTTCCTCTGTCTTCTCTGTCCACTGTCGCAAGGTTTAAGTGCCAAAAACTGTATGGACTAATTAAAAACTATAAGTATAGTACTTTATAGTATAAAACTTTAATTATAGTAGTATTAGTCCAATAAATTCAAAACCATGACCTCCTGAATTATGTAATTATTTTGAATGAAATAAATTCATTTTACTCATTTATTTTATTTGTCATTATTAATTTGTTTTTCATCACAACTATAATTTATAATAGTTATAAATAATAGTTTAACATTTTTCTTTTCAGTACGTTTTAGCTTTTGATAAGACTTTATTTTGAAAACCGGAAGAAGCACCATTGACCGTTTCAGTAGATGTGCCGTAATGGAGAGGAGTACAGTAAAAGAATGGAAAAACCGGGAATAACATGATTAGATGACATGCTGATAAAGAAACCAGGAAATGGGTAGTTGGGGGGGGGGTGCGACGACAACAACACCACTCAGGACTGAATTGTGTAATCGTGTGAGGGCCCTCCCACCTGTTCCCTTTTCCTGTGTGAACGTTAAAGACTCGAACAGGAAACAACGACAGGAAAAAGTCCCTGTTCATCAAAGACTCACAGTAGGAAGAAGAACTCCGTTTCGGACGATGCCTGATAAAACATGTCCGGGACCTGTCGAGCACTCCGCCCTGCTCCGGTTCACCTCCGCCGTGTTTTACGCGGGCAGCTCCTTTCTGATTACGGTGGTGAACAAAACCGTGCTGACGAGCTTCAGGTAGGTGGCGCTGTGTCCAAGCTGCCATCAGCAGTTCACTCACTGTCTGTTAAAACGTCGTTCAATCAGAGACGGTTAAAGCTTGTACGAACCGAAAGCAACCCGGTTTGATTCTCCAGCTCCAATACTTTACTGTTTAGTGTCTGGTCATTCTTACACTGTATAAAGGCAGCAGTCAGTCAGTCAGGAAGTGACTGAACCACTAACTTTTGCCAGTATATGAATGATAATGTAATAATAAAGGGATCTTGCGAGACATGTCGACTTCACTAATAGAATCCTAACAAGTAGAAAAGGTGTTTTCAGTCTTTACTCAATCATTTTATTTAATTTACTGTCGTCATTTTCTAAACTATATAATGTGTCAAGATGAGAAACTCTGCAGTTGCTTTAGCAAAGGTGTCAAACTGGTGGCCGCGGGGCACACGTGGCCCACTAATCCATTACATGCGGCCCAGTCAATATCATGGTATAAGGAAAACGTGGCCGTGAACCCCTCTGAGGCACAGCTGCCAGCAAGGTGATAAAATAAAGACAGAAGAGAATATGAACTATATTAGATGGAAATCTTTTTATAATTGCAATAAGATATTCAGGTGTAATTATTGCATTATTAAATGTATGGCATGCAACGTTAAATTTCATATATAGTTGTTTGGTGTTACTATTTCCCTTTATCATTTACCTAATTTTAGATGTATTTCTCTGTTTCTTATATTACTCATTTTTTCCCCATCATATATATGTTTTATTATGAAGTCTGCAAAACAAAAGTCTATCAAAACACTTTTACTTAGAAGTTCGGCGAAGTATCATTGTGAATATCTTTGTTATGGTGTCATAATATTATATTGTGTCATAATTTTAAGATCATATTGCCCACCTGCTACTGAACAGTTATTTTTTTTCCCCCCACCAGCCTACTCTTGACCAGACTAGACACTCATTGGCCCCTACATCATTTGAGTTTGACACCCCTTCTTATTGGGTCTTTGAAAACAAATAAACTCTTCTCCAGATAGTCCTGGACAGCTCTGACATTTTAGAGCTGTCACAACTGAGAAGTTTAAAAGCAAACGCAGTTTAAAAGTGTTTTTGTTTGAAGTCGGAAATTTGACTCGAAAATGTAGAACACAACTGTCTGTCCTCTGATAGGCCAACAGGGCTTTTCAGACATTGCACCTGTATGTCGCCACCTGTTGACTCGGCAAGCTTATGCATTTTCATGCGGATAGGATTTTTTTTAAATAGGAAGAGGAAGAAAACCTCCGTTTTCAAAAATACCCACCTTTAGGTGGACTAGGCCTTATTTCACAAATATGTTGGACCTGGTCTTTTGCTCATAACTGTGTTGTTGTCTTTAAAGGTTTCCATCCTACATGTGTCTAGGAATTGGCCAGGTAAGTCAGGCCAGTGTAGATGCTTATTACACCAAATGTGGTTATTTGTATTTCTGATTGAATTTGACAACCCCACCGCCTACTAGTATAATTACATTTACACCAATAATGGCACTACTGAACTGAAGAAAGGAATGAATCAATTAATTCATTAATTATCTAATAATGAGTATAATCCAAATTAGAGGTATGCATAATGTGACTAATATCAAAGTAATCCACGTTTGAATACTGTGTAACAACATAAATCTGTATTTTTTTCCTGTAAAAAGTTGAAAACCACAATAAAGTGGTTTCTTCAACCTTTCCCCAAGAGCAAAAATCCATCTTTAAGTGATCTGATATTTTGTGAGAATTACACTTAATGATTTGAAAATGTATTATCATGATTACGTTTTTGATCCTATTATCCAATGGAGCCCGGAGCCCTTCTTAGTATGACTTTATTTGGGTCGCATGAATTAGAACATTTATTGTAATTTACAATGGGTCTTGTCCAGACTCCTCTCTTAATCTGATTTATATAAGAGAGCATTTGGTCCTTTTTTTCCCCAGATGATCACCACTATTGTTGTTCTTTATGCTGCCAAAAGGAGCAAAATTGTCCAGTTTCAGGACTTTGACAGAAGTATTCTTATCAAGGTAAATATTTTTATTTTTTTCCAAAATGTATTTGTTATCTGTTTTCAATTTGCAAGATTGTAAGTTTTTAATTTTCCTGCCAGATTTTCCCCTTGCCTCTGCTATATGTAGGAAATCACGTTACAGGACTGGGCAGTACCAAAAAACTCAGGTTCACCCACTTGCATATTTTCCCACTTCAGCAGGAATTTGAGCCTTATTTTTTTTCCTATTGTGCATTCACACGTGTGTGTGTGTTTTTGTTCTTTTACAGTTTGCCCATGTTTACAGTATTACGGAAATTCACCATATTGATGACAATGGTCTTGGAAGTATACATACTAAGGTAATGCATATCTCTGAAACGAGTCTGTAAAAGAAGATGGTGCACACAGGAAAGACAGGATATTTGATTGAGTCAGGGTAAAGGTGCTAGAATCTTGACTATAAAAAGTAATCATGTCAGCCAGAGGAAGACTGAAAACTGAAAAAGTCTTTGCTCTTATGTAGGAAGGGCAGAGGCCTTTTTGCTTGTCCATGCCAGGAAGGCCCTTTGTCTCATGATGCACCCATGCTTGCTTGTTTCTTTTTTTTCAGAAAAACATTCCCTAAGCAGCTAGTGTGCTGTGTTGTGACCATAGTTGTTGGCGCCATGGTTGCTGCGAGGTATACATATTTTTAAATATGTAACTGGTAAAAGATAAATGAGTGAACCAAGTGAAAAACAAAACACCTCTACTTTAACTCTTGCTTTTCTTTAGTTCTGACCTGGCTTTCGATGTTGAGGGCTACGCTTTCATCTTGCTTAATGATGCCTTCACTGCTGCTGGCAATGTGTACACTAAGAAGAAAGTTGGAAATGAGGTAACATCCCTCCCCAGCATACTGTAAATGTACTACATTGTCCTCTGGGTGTGGTAAACTTCTTCATTTACTTTATGTACTCATTAGATTCCAACAGGATGAGGGGAAGGGTCAAACAGGTTTTCCCTCTTTCCAAATAACTGGGAACATGTACCATCAAATATGTATAATAAACATTCCATATATCATGGAGTCTCAAATCAAAACAGTTCAAAATTATTAAATGAAGATTAGTTTTATAAACTTAACATCGTAATGTGATGAACATGAACAGGTACTTAAACACACCAGAGTCTTCACAGTCACAATATACTGTTGCAAATATGCACTTTTTTTTTTACTTTTTACTTTTAGGATTTAAGGTACTATTAAGTTATCAGCCACTACAATGAATTTCTTTCAGTTTGATTCAGGGATGTCTATGTAAATGT
The DNA here is from genome assembly GCA_016785285.1 of Brachirus orientalis. Classification (NCBI taxonomy): domain Eukaryota; kingdom Metazoa; phylum Chordata; class Actinopteri; order Pleuronectiformes; family Soleidae; genus Brachirus; species Brachirus orientalis. The sequence goes on along the minus strand of JAFBJR010000427.1, from coordinate 6,281,356 downwards.
TATTACTAGGCTAAAGGGGCATGTCTGTTATTATTTAACTTTTACGCTCTCATCATGTGCCTGGACTCCTGGCCACTCACAACCAAGTTAGTTAGTGCATATTAACGCTCTCTAATCAAGACTAATGCAAAGACAGGACACAACAGTGCTGTCAACATGTGAATAACTGCAGCTGTATTTCACTTTCAATCCCTTATTTGACAGATCTCATAATATCTGTCTCTTTTTCATCAGACTCTTGGGAAGTATGGTGTGATATTTTACAATGCACTGATCATTGTTATCCCCACTCTCTTGGCAACTGCATTTACTGGAGATTTGCACAAGGTAAATGCTGTAAATTCCATATTCTCTCTCTCCGAGTTTTGGTGCATATACTGTCGTCTGTATTTCCTGTTTGACTGCCTTGTTTGTTTTTACCTTCAGGCAGTGGCCTTTGAGGACTGGATCAATGTTACATTCATTTTTTGTTTCAGCTTGTCCTGCATCATGGGGTATGTCACTGTAATCACTTCAAACTCTTAAATGACCATTACTCTGAAAAGAAGCTGGTATTTAAAAAAAAAAAAAAAGCCCTCACAAACAGACAGCTACTACATCATTGCTTCAGCCTGCCCAGTCTCTCAAAGTCATCCTTTTCTTTTCAGGTTTGTGCTGATGTATTCTATAGTCCTGTGCAGCTATTACAACTCTGCGCTCACCACCACAGTGGTCGGGGCAGTAAAGGTAAGAACACCTTTGTAGAAATGATACTTTCACACTTGACAACACTTGTGCATCTCTATGCAGAGGTGTCTCAATCCTCTCTGTGGTTTGACGACTGCCGTCTGTCCAGTTTCTGCCAACAATACCATCAATGTAACTGTTGAACTTTTTCCCAGAATGTTGCAGTGGCCTATATTGGTATGTTTGTGGGGGGAGACTACCTCTTCTCTTGGACTAACTTCCTTGGCCTCAGCATTTGGTAAGAAGTTGAGTTGTTTTAAATACTTTTATACGTTTGTAAGAAAAGCATTTTGTTTAATGTTGTTTAATGGAGTTTGGGGATCAAATAGAATACCCAACTGCAATATTTATAAACACATATACAGTTCTGGTTTCAAAACTAATTAAATTAATTGTTGAATGAAATAAATGGTCATCTCTAACCCAAAGACCACCTCATTGCAAAACAGGTTGCGTACAGGTTTGCATTAAAACACCCAAAGGAACAGGTATGTGATGTTTTTTATGGCCCAACTATTCACTGCCTTTATATTTTTCTTCGCAGTATGTCCGGGGGTCTCTTGTACTCCTATTTCACCTTTAACACCAAATCATCTGGAGATTACACACAAGGAACACAAGACATAAAGATTGACATAATGAAGATTCCACAGGGAGGTACTCCACCAACTAAATGGACAGTGTTTTAGCATTCACCACTCGGTGGCTTTGGTGTGCTTCATATTGGAGAACTAATTTAAAAAGTGTCAATAGCTAGGGGTACAGATCTAGTTATGGGGTGGCTTGGGTTTTTTAAATGACCTTTAACACTGTGAGATTGTACATTCTTGTCACTTTCTCAGGAAATAATTTATGAATTTCAAAATAAGACATTTATGGCAGTGAGTCAAATGAGTTAGATTTGTCTACATAATTATTATTTTTATCTATATATTTAAAGAGACAATGAAGGATTGTTAAGTCTTAATGGAGGTAGGCCCTCCCAGTGTGATTCTAGTTTTTTATTTTCCTTAAATTCAACTGGTGTCATCTGTGTGATTGCACTACGTAATAAAACTGAATAAATGGACAGAGACCTCTTTAAATCGGAGTCAGGGTTCAGTGAGTGTTTATTGAAGACCAATGATATAACAGTGAGGACAGTCTGAGAAATCTGAGTAATTAAGTATCTACCAAGCAAGCAAGCTCACTTTATACATGTCACAAACATGAAAACTGTTGGAGGATGTTAGCAGAGGGGAAACTGAAACTAAAATTCAATGTCAAAGCTTTCTTTAAATTGTGCACACTCAATATTCTAACAAAGAACAATGTGTATATATTAAAATGCCATTATCTTCTCAATCCACAAAATAGACTAAGGGTTAGAAATGCTTAAAAATATACTATAACTGGGTACAATAAATCATTTGGTGTCTTGATTATCAACCTTTATGCTTTCCAGTTACACCATAACTCCACCAGGGTCAAAAATCACATCTAGAGAGTGACAAGTTGCTGTTAAGCAGGGCAGTTATGAGAGGCATCATACAGTGTTGAAGGATGTAGTGTTGCATTTAAAAAAAAAAAAAAAAGTTATTCAAGCACTACACAAGTCGAAATGGGTGCCACCTTTCTGAATAAGTACAATAGCCCCAATTTTTTTTCAGTGAATTGCAAGCTTAATCCAAGACTATATATTTGATGCATTTAAGTGCTTTATCAAAAATCATTGGGGGATGTCTACATTTGTGTAACATACTTTTGGAAATTTCAGTTAGGATGGAATCTCATAATTTAAACTGTTGAAATGGGATAACAGACTTCTATGGCACTGTGACAGTGTCATAATTGATCTGCAACCTTTTAATATAAAAGGTGACTGACATCCATTGTGAAACATCTTAAACAATTGCATGCAGGTTTTACAGTTTCCTTGTAACTACAAGGCAACTGAAAGGACATAAGCCATGTCCAAAAGGTACTCTTGAGCCTAAACTCATTCATTTGTAATATTAACTCAATCCAGAAAGCAGTAGGTAGTCAGCTTAGGGTGGATTTTTCCCATAATTGTTTGGTAATTATAAATACTAAGACAAGTGGCATCATGGTAAAAGCTTGGATTTAAGTCTGATCAGATTAGGCCTGCAATGATCACGTATCATTCACAAATATATATTTTTAAAAATGACCATATCACATCATGACTAATCAAAGCTCCCCTGACTGTGCTTGTCGTGTTTTTTTTTTTTTTTCCCCACCTTTGCACACCACTTTTTCGAAAGAGTAAATGCACTGGTGGAGCTGAAATTCTGCTCTGCACGGTCTCGGACGAAACCTTGATAGGAGCATGGCGAGAGGTTTTAGAATGCAACGTAACATTTCCTATGTTTGGCCACACCCTGTATTCTTCTGTCCATCTGAGCTTATCCACATATACATCAGTCATACATACTTTTACACTCAACAACACACTTAAAAAAAAACTCGTTACCATCAAAGTGCAAACAAAACAAATTAAAAACATAACAGGTACTCTCTCTTTGCCCATAGAAGACAGAAGAAAGAAAGACATTCTTCATATCGTCAAATCTACAATTATAGCAGCCTAAAAGAATAAATGTAGGATGAATAAGGTGCTTTAGCTTTGTGCCTTCCTGGTGCTGGGGCGTGCATAACACTGATCTTGAGCCAACTCTGTCAAAGTCTGGTTTCACAACTTGAGAGAGCAAACTAAACTAGTCTTCGATCTGTGTTTGTAAATGATTTTTTTTGTAGCTACAGCACATATTGCAGGAAGACGGGGGCAGGGGAGGAGGAACAGGGTCCAGAATCTGGAACTGACCAGATGTTCAGGCTGACAGGTTGTTGGCCAGCTCGATGAGAGCCAGAGCACCGTGGAGACGCTCTCGCTGCTCCTGGAGGCGCCGCTTGGCGGCTCCTCCCTGGCTACCCTTCTCCTCCTCCGCGGTCTCTTCCTCTTCCCCGTTCTCTTCATCGGACTGGAGAAACTCCATGGGATCCTGCTGCTCCTGATCCTCGGCCCTTGGCTTGCCCTGTGGCTTCATCTTGGTGGTTGTAGGAGCCCGTTGCTCGCGAGTTCTCCAGTACCTACAAAAGACAGGGATGATTGCGTATTAACATACAATGAAAGCTGAAAATGACACACCCTGCTAGATATTTTACAACACCATGCTGTAAGCTTTATAAAAATAAGACCAGGTTCCCCCGGTAACAGCAACAGAACAGTGTGTATTGACTTACTTTGCCAGCCACTCTGCCACAGCCTTGTTATCCACAGACTGGGCCGTTCCTTGGCCCTCCTTTGGTTCTTCCCTCTTCAGGCGGGAGAAGGGATGCTTGGGGCAGTGACGGTTGGCATGAGTGAACCGATTGCCACATCCTTCAAAGAAAGCAACGGGTACACGCCATTTAAGATGATGACTCAACATGTGTACTTCGCAAGCATTTTATATTAAAATTAAATCAATGTTTTGTTTTTTTTCATAAGAAATGAAAAAGTGAGGAAATTGTTAGGAAAGTAAACACATTTTTTTGTGAGTAGACTCACAATTTGACACCATAAAGGGGCTGAAAGGTCCAGCATGTAGCATTTAGGAGGCTTTATTGGCAGAAACTGAATATACTACCCAAATGTATGCTTGTAAAAATATATGGTGGGCTTTGGCAATGGCAGAGGAGTCCTCCGTTTGTAGTCCCACTATTAGAAGTCTAGTTCTTACACAGTGGCTATTCAATTGTAATGTCACTGTAAGAAAATTAGAACAGCAAAAAAATTGCCCATGTCTGTGTGACTGCTTGCTTTTTGTGACTGGAAATTGCAACAGAGTGCTAGAGACTGATTACATCTGAAAACGCAAACAATATTTAGCACTTCTATTTTGTTCTTTTTTACATACTCAAGTTACTGCATTTAAAAACAGTGGCCTATTTGTTATAATTGTGCCTTTCTGAAGTAGTGTCATTGTTAAATCAACCAATTTGGTTTAATGAAGAATATTGCCATTTTCAAAAGCCTCCTTTGTTATAGCATCCTGGTGCCAGGCCTGGTACACTGTACTCTAAAAACAGTTACAGTTTTGTGATTCTCAGGTACTTTCCAAACTCAATTAAATGGCCCAGTCATGTCACACTGACTGAGCTACTTTCTCTGCCATCGGAAAGTACCATATGTATAATTTCTCAACATTTGACAGACACTGTGTTGCTTAAATAACTGTTCAAATCTACCTTTCTCTGAGCAGACAAAGGGCTTTTCCCCAGTGTGCAGGCGCTGGTGCGTCTTCAGTTGACCACTCTGGACAAATGCCTTACCGCAATTTGGGTAATCGCAGAGATAAGGCCTTTCTCCTGTGGAGTATACGAGAATATTGTTAACGTAACAGCAGTGAAATGGTTTTAAGACAATCTGTAGTTATTCCTAGGTGCTGCTCAAATGATGCTTACATGCCAAATATTCAAATGTGCACAGTAAAAACTTGTAGAAATGTGCACAGTAGAAACTTGTAAATGTAGAATGCAGGGGTCAATGATCAATCACACATCTGTGCCACTTTCTGCCCCGCATTCTACTATTACACCTGTTTAGAAGGGATGATTAAATCCTACACTCTATCAGCATTGGTCTGATACTGGTCAAAATTACTGGATTGGACATTGAAAACAAAAAACTTATAGGATCCAGCTGAATAACTGTTATACACTTGGAGCATTAAGCTGTTAAAATGACTGCCTATGGTTAAGTGGTACATGTGTCGACACAGATGCGCTCAAACAGTTTGGTGGCTTAAAAGATGGAAACACGCCTATATTGGACCGATTGAACGATGCAAATGGGCATTATGGTGACACAAAACCACCAACTACTTTGCTGGCACAGTGTGCCTCACCTGTGTGTGTTCTCTTATGAGCTTGGAGAGACTTCTCTCTGGGAAACACTCGGTTGCAGATGTTACAGCGGATGCGGCTGGATGAGGTCTCTCCCTCGCTGATCAACTCCCGAACTGTGTCAGCCCGTGGGCGGCCTCTGCGGATACTGTCCTGACAGCAAAAATACATATTTTTACTTTGGCTATTCCCCAATTTTTGGTGTCTGCACCCACAGATGGATCACAAAAATCTGCAGCAACCCTTAATTTGAACTTGAAATTGCAGCAGCCACAAGCAATGCTGTGATAATATTTTCATCAAAATCAATATAACAAAGCCTCTCTCTATATAATATTTATGCGTTGCACAAACACACTTTGTACACATAATCCGCTATAAATAGTTTACCTCAGATCAGATGTGTGAGGTGTTTATCATTTTCTCTCCATAAAAACATTCAAATGTGACTCAGTGTCAAAACCGATACAATTATCGATATAATTATCTTTTAAATCTAGTATCGTCACATTTCTGACCCGTTCAGTCTTACCCACAACTTAATCATTTCACAATATGAGTTCAGATTGTCTGATTCCAGCACCATGTTAAAAAAAACAACATTTATTACACATATTCCTAGTTTCGCTCACGCACGAGCTGCTTCAGCGCAACACCATTTCAATCGTTCTTCCCTTCGACCGACTCACACGTGACACCGTCGCACTTTTGTCCATTCATTCACATCCGGAACATTTTGGCGCGCTGCAGGCGTCATAAGCAGCTGCTCTACATCCAGGAAATAACTGGGGGGGGGGGGGGTTTAAAATCCATCATGTCACACCCTAATGCGCGGGCGTTTTTTAAATGACACACCGTCTCGGCCATATTAGGGGTCATATCATAATCCCACTTTCTCATCTTTAAAATAATAAGTCACATTTATATCGCTATCATATTAACATTCTGTGATCGCACCATGTGGAAGAGTTTGAGTTATTCAAAAGAAAATGCTATATCACGCACGCCCCTTTCCTCGAGACTTATTGTTACTACTGCAGTAACAAAACACGTTGCTGTGCGTTACACGTGTTGTTAGCCTGGTATTGTACGTCTTTGGCAGTAAACTTAAACTACCGAAGACGAAGTGCGGCTTCTCCCTGCTGCTCAGTCTGAACTGGAGGTTACATTGTCGGCACCGCGTCATGAACAAGCCGCTGTGTTTCCTTCCTACCTTGATGTGGTCAGGTGAAGGAGCCATGTCCTCCTCCCTGGCTGTCTGGGTCCCCGTAGGGGACGAAGCCCCGCTCACTGAGCCGGGGCTCAGCGTCACGTTGTGGGCGTTCTCGCCCCACTTCCACGGGTAGACCATGAAGTCGCTAAAGCCGGGGCTGGTCGGCGTCAGCGCCTCGGCTTTCCTTGGTTTGATCGGCGTGGTGGTCTTGATGACGGAGACCAGAACTCTTTTGGGGGAGTCGTCGCAGAAAATAACATGCTTGTTATCGGCCATCGTATGAGTGTACGTGTGCGTCAAAAGTGCGCCGTTAGTTGCAGATGCAAGTCAGGGAAGAAGAAAAAAAAGTTAGAGCTTCAAAATCGATGAGTAAATGTCATAAATAGAGCCGCTTTTCAATCCGGGGTAAATATGTCCTTCATTTCCAAAGAGGAGACTGGGGGGGGAAAAAAGATGTCAGATCCGTTCTTTGCTACAAAGTATCATCAGAAGTTACAGTCAGACGTGACGATGACTGCAGGTTTCCTTCTGCCTCATCTGAACTGACCTGTGTGCGCCCACAAGAGCGTTGCTGTCCCGCGTTGCAAAAGCGCGCCTGAGCAGAGAACCAGCCAATCGGCGACACGGATTTAGTCCCACGTGTCGGTGGGCGCGACAAACAGCCAATGGGAGCAAACGGTAGAGTCCACGTAGCGAGCGTGTTTAACCAATAGGCAGAGCCGGAGCAGTTCCGTGTGCTGGTGATTTGCCGAGACGTTTTCTTCCAATGAGATTTAAACGCTCGCCTCGCGCTCTAGCACGCTGACATCAGCGTTGGCCAATAAAGACGAGCGCAGCGTTCGTTCCGCCCAAAGAACAGCCAATGAGAGCGAAGGGCGGTTAATTTTTTTTTTTACGCCGCTCACTAAGCAGATGGTCAGTTCCCGCGCTGACGAGTCTGTTTATGTTATTACATTATTTGGGGGTCAATTTAAAGGGAAAGCAAACGGTGGCTTTGTGGCGCCAAAGTTACGTAATCGTTTTAGGGAGGAACAATGGGTGCACTGTGAGACTCACAAAGACAAAGAAGTCGTGACTTTATGAATGATAAATGTATTGATTGCATTCACCTACAGTGTTATGAATTAATGTAGTAAATGAAGTCATTTATTCATTCATCAGCAGCAAATGTACAATAAATAAACAAGTTTGGTTGAAGAAACACATCAAATATTGACTGACTGAATGAGTTGAATGAGAACCTTTGTGGGGTTTTTTGTGGGTTTATAAGACAGGTGCGATGCTCCATGACACTAGTTGAGCTATTATATGTTTAAGTGTAAGGGTAGCTGACCCTTACATTTGTTTTGTGTCTGCTATTAACATACAGTATTAACAAATTAACATACTATGAGTCAATCCGTTGCCACTTTCTGGTCCACTTGCTAAATGTGCCTGTAAATTACTGGAAAAACATGTTGTCATGGTTTCCCACAAGTGGTTGCAGTTAATCACTGCAATGCAACACAGACCTTTCTGTTTTTATGTGCCAGCCTCATTCCTTGTGGCTGGTGTGGATGCTTCGCCCTGGGACGGGTTATGAGCCAGTGAAAGAAAATAGAAATTAGGTAGAAAATATATTGGTCGTCATGTAAGAAATGTCACAGATTCTCCCAGTTAAGGCTTAACACTTTGCCCTTTTTTTAAGGTGACACCTGGCTAATAATAATTACAATGGTATGATTAAGGGGCCACATTAGACACATCATTTAACTTAACCTTTGACTGAGGGCCCCATCAAGACATCAGGGTTGGCTAAAATAGCCATAGAAAGGGGCCCTAGAAAGACATTGCATTATTTGGCTTTCAGATATGAATATATGGAAGTGAATAACTTAACCTGTGATATATGAGTATAGTAAGATACAGTACATCACATAACATAACCTGTGTTATTTGACTTTATTTACCCATTAAAATATCAGGATACTGATACTGATAGGCTTCAGGGCCCCCTAAGTTCTTGGGGCCCCTGAGCCTGGGTCCAGTAGGCCGGTTCAGCAATCCATCCTTGACTTCAAACATTCAGTGCTACCAGTTCCAAATATTTCAGAAACGAAACAGAAACATTTTATAATGCTAAAACTCAATCGTTGTTTTCTATATTTGAATGTCCCGCTGAATATAATGAATTATTCCCAAACAGCCTCTTTACTTAAACCCGATAAAAGCTGATTATGTTAGTTCACAGCAACACCAATTCTGCTACATCCACACTACTGCATTTTAATTTAAAAATGCATAAATTCTGAGTTTCAAAAAGCTGTACGCTCTGTTTTCTGGTGAAAACTCCAGGGTTGCATTTTAGTCTGGAATTGGCAGAAACAGAGGCCTAAAACTGTGACAGGGTTAGTTGCTTCCTGATTTGTTCTTATCAGCCATGACTTGAGTGTCATCTGTGTACAAGAAACATTAGTGACATCTGCTGGTGGAACTGCAGACTGTTCCATTAGAGGGCTAAGGAGGTTCTTGAATACCAGAAAGGACATTATTGTTCTTCATTTGCTTATGGTGCTTTTCTACTGAATAGTTCTAGCATGGCTCGGCTCTACTCGACTTAACTCTACAAGGTTTGGTATCAGGCGTGGACTTTTCCATTATTATAGTATCTCCTCAACATGGGTGGGTTGTCATAGTATGGCTGCACAAAACTACCTTGATGGCATTTTATATATGACACAAACACACAAGCTAATGACAGGCAAAACAGTTCTTCTCAGTGTACCAAATCAGTAGAATCAGTTCATTTAAAAGATTAGTCCAGTACTTCCTGCATGACCAGAGCACAGATTCTGTCAGACACAGTCACTGAACAAAAATACAGCTGAACCGGTTGGATATGGCTCACGTTTGCCAGCTTTCAGCAGTTCTGCCGCTAAATGGGTACCAGGTACTATCCCTAATGGAAAAGCAAACAAACAAACAAAAATAGTACTGAGAAAAGCCGAGCCAAACCAAGAAAGAACTCTATTTTGCAAAAGTGCCATTACAAATCTTCTGCTTCAGAACATGAACGATACACTCTGGCTGGTTTATCTGATCAGGCTGCTGCAAAGACATGGCAACAAGATGGTGGCCTCTGTAAAGCAAGGCCCTTGCCTTCAGGCTACATAAACCAAACTATTTTAATTTAATTACATTTAATAATGTATAAAGCCAAATTGGTTGTCTAATAAATCTCTGCCATCAAAGCCCAAATGTTAGTTAGTATTATTTTTCTTAACTTACCTACATTTTATGATCATGATGGATTAGTGATTGGAAACCCCATTCAAATTGTAAGTAAACAATTCAGTATTGAATATGTTTAAATTTATATAGTGTTTAAATTGATTTAATTTTGATCAATTTATTTAATTTATTATTATTATTATTATTATTATTATTTTATTTGCAGAAAAACAGCGTCCATTGGATAAGGACATCAGAGTCTACTGATGATGAGTATTGAGCAGCCAATCAATGAGTGGGGGCGTGGCCTCGCTTCCCTCCACAGGTGCAAACATTTAAGCAGACGCACTGTTGGAAATCTGCTGGTTCTGGACGAATTGAGCGCTGTGCGTGGGTTCTTGTTGTCGTAGCGGAACAATAAAACGGTGCAGTCTGGATTTGTTCCTTTTGCTTCTTCTCACCATTTGAAAGATACTTGTAAATACTGAGGGTGTGAGTCAGCGACTGTCTGCTAATTTTTTTTGTTGTTGCCTTTATTAAATCCTTGGACACGCAGGCTGAAATGTTGCCGGACGCCTTCGGGTGCGTCGTGGCGAACAGGTTCGGGAACCTTCTGGATGACGACGCTGACCCGTTCGACTTTATCAGCGAAGTGGAGACGGAGAAGGAGAAAACCAAGAAAAAGAAACAGAAAGAAGACGAGAAGAAAGGCAAGCCGAAAAAATCCGGACAGAAAGAGTCTCAGAAGGACAGACGCATTCCCGTTGTCCCCCAGGACCCGGGTGCAGGTAAGAACCACACCCGAACCCAGACGGTTCTGGCAGCTGCTGATGCTGCGAGGTCAGTGACGCAGCAGTGCAGCAGCACATGTGGACAGTATGTGGACAGTATGTGGACAGTATGTGGACAGTATGTGGACAGTATGTGGACAGTCAGGCTGAGTTTTCACTTCACCTCACTGTCACTTTGTTTGCGTTCATTTGATTCCCAGTCAACAAACACTGGTAAGACTTGCTTTATATTGTTAATGTGGACATGACTGTTATGAATTTTAAATTAAGACAACTTTTAAAAATGTGATTAACTAACTAGGCTACTGAATATCTGCGATTGAGAAAATGAATGCATGCATTTGCCTCTGGCACACAAAAAAACAGCCACTCACTGTCCCGGCAAAAACAAAATGATGGACATTACGTGTCGGTTTTCTTTATCAAGATAATTATATTCATTATATTATTTAGATATTAGCAAAAATATGTTTCTAATCACTCTCATACATGTTGGCATATATACAACTGTATATACTGTATATTTTTTTTAATAAACCCTTTTTGAAGTAAAAAAGATTTAGTGACATCTAATGGTGAGACTGCAGATTGCAACATACACCTCCACTCTTTCTCAAGCATGCCAGAACTATGAAAAGGGATGTCATTGAATTTTTAATTTTTTTTGCAAAGTAACCTTCAAACCTTACCGGCTGCTTCAATAAACTGATGCCTTTGTCTAAAATAAACTTTAAAGGCTCAATCTAAACCTACAAAAACCATAAGAGTTTTACTGTGAACCAGTTTTGAAGCAGTTGTACAAACACTTTGGTTAGTATATTCTATTTCTGCCAATAAGTCTTCCTAAATGTTGCGCACAAAGGACCTTTTTTTTTAAAAATTAAGACGATTTTATAAGTTCAGGTCCTGGAATGAGTGGAAAGATGCAGACTTTGTAAATAAAGTTTGAGAACCAAAGAATTGCACGTACTGGAAAATTCAACTTTTGTGGTATAAGTAGACTTGAAAGAAGAAAATTTACTGGATTTTCCTGATTAGACATGTTAATATTCTCGTACTTTTATAACAAAATGGTCGTCAATAAATATGACGTCTATCTTTTTCTATCGTCAGTCCAAAAGCAGCAGAAACTGCAGCAGGCACGTCCTGGACCGGGGACTGAGGGAAGAGGTGGCAAAGAGGAGGCCCAGAGGGGCATGAAGAGAGCGGCTGCTGGAGAGCGTCGCACCAACCAGGATGAATACACGCAGGAGTTTTCCATCCCCAAGTAAGTCTTCTCATACAGCACAAATTTAAAATTTCAACGAGACTTCTTAAGTAGAAAGTAGTTTTTAAATATCCATTTGTACCCAATATAGACAACCTCGCTTCTTTTGTTGCCCCCTCTGCTAGTCTCAGATAGCAGGCGCTGGTTCTGGACATGTTGGGGCTTTCACATGAATATACTGAGTTCTTATTGTTGTCATTCAGGCCTTCCTATTACGCAGATTCTGACCTCAGGGGCAGAGGTGGAAACAGAGGGAGGAGAGGAGCAAGAGGTGGTGGATACACGAGGAACCCAGACACCTTCAACCTGAGGGGCAAGAGAGAATATGATCGCCACAATGGAACGTAAGCCTTTTGCTCGTGTAGCAAAAAAAAAAAAAGACTGGAAAACGTTGTGTTGACAACCATCCTATATCAATTGCAGAGGAATATCTCCCGAGGAAAAGAGAGGAGGCAGAGGACCCTGGAACTGGGGCTGTGTTGATGAGGCTGCAAGGTGAGTGACTACAGGAACACGGGAACGACAACTTTGATGGCCAGTTCACACGTAAAGCATTTGGTGGACGAATCAACTAAAACACGACATCAAGGGTTGCCAAACTGCGTTGTGGGTCTGTAGCTTCGGTGCATCAGAAGTAGAGAAATGTTCAACCTTCTGACCAACAATGTTATTAGGGCTGCAACTAATGGTTATTTTCATAATTTTTGACATTTGAATCAACTAGATTAAAGGGGAAATCCTCATAGTCAGGTTTAAGGATTGCATCTAGTTTTAATGGATGTACATTGTGTGATAAATTATTTCTATAACTTCTGTTATGAAGCAATATTTTACTTGTCCTTTAGATTAAAAGCTGTAATTGTGGCAAATTTAACAGTTAAATTGTTAATAAGTATAGGCAACTAATTTTTTTATAATCTATTTATTTTTTTAAATATCAGTTAGTGGATTGGTCCATAAAATGTTGGGTGTTTTAGTTTTAATGATTTGTTACATGGTGCAAAGAAACCATGAAATATTTACATTACAAAACTAAAGATACTAAGAAACTTAATTATTAAAAAAAACACTCCAACCTATTAAGTGCTGATCAAAATCGTTGATATTAATTTTAGTAATCGAATAACCGTGCCGCTAAACATCAATACTCCAACGTAGGCACGAGTCAGTCAAATCTCATTTAATGCCTTTAGTTAAAACATGACGCAGCCCAAACAGAGCTCTTGGATAAGGTGGTTGTTCCTCTCGCTGATTTTTGTTGGACAAAGTGCCTCCAATAATCAGACAGGGTGGACATGACATTCCATTCACTCAACGGAATAAGCAACATCAGCAACTCGATGCTGTTCTGCTTACTTCCAATGGCCACTTCTAACGTGCGAACCCACCATTCCACAATTTCAAAACTGAAGTGTTTTTGTTTTTTCCCCCATGTCTCTTTAAGTGAATTAATGGAGGTGACATCTAATTGTCCAGTCAAAGCTGAGGAGCCCCAGATACATGTGGATGAAGAGAGCGCGAGTCGGTGAGAAATGCACATAAGCACCTCGAAATAAAATGACCATATGATTTTAGCTTGGTCATAAATACAGTATACAGTAGTGAAATTTAGTTTTTAAACATTAGCAATCCAGTCAGACCTGTCTGGTATTGACTTGCTGCTTTTTAAGTACATGTTGAGGGTTTTGCTCCCCCCCCACATGTTGGGGGTTTTGCCCCCCCCCCCCCCCCCTTTACATGAACAGGCAGCACCTACTGTATATGAAACTTTTAAAGACATTCATAAAGTTGCCACAGTTGAGGCTGGTTTTAAACATTAAATGTGTTCATTTTAACATGTAAAGTGCCAAAGTGGAGTGACTGATTTTAATTATGATAGAAAAACAGATGAAGAGGATGGAGAGGTGGTGGTCCAGGTTGCCATGGAGATGACCCTGGATGAGTGGAAAGCCATGCAGGAGATGAATCGTCCCAAGATGGAGTTTAATATTCGCAAAGCAGAGGGCAAGATTCCATCCAAAGCCAAGGTCATCCACCAGTCAAAGCAATTGGAGGTGAGCGTTTAAAATCAAATTACAAATACACAGCAAGCCATGACGGACGTTGTCCTTTTTATGGATTCTTTTAATTGGCTCGTGAGTTAAAAAAATCCCGGGTATACACACTGATTTTTGTGTGGAAGAGGCTTTACTTTAAACCAGACATTTCCATGCATGGATTTTTGCTTGCTACATTTTTCAGCTGAGTTTACAGACTTAATTTGGTCTTTCCTTCCATAACATCAGAACCTTAAGGGGACTGTGGAGGACATGGAAGTTGAAGGTAACTTCCTTCGAAAGTCTGTCAATGACATCACCTCTCTCCTGGACATAAATTTTGGGAGTCTTGGACGGCCCACTCGTGGGGGTCGAGGAAGGGGAGCCCGAGGTGGTCCAGCTAGTCACCCAGAGAGAGCTAAACCAATAGTGGAAAGGGTAAGTTCTTAACTTAAGCACAGAAATGAACAGCCAACAAATAACTGTTTTTGAAACTGATACAATCAGGTATATACATTTTATTTGCTATATGGACTGCAACAGCTCTCTCCACTAGTACTGCCTGTGCAGTTACCTTTTGCATAGCTAAGATGTTCATTTGCAAAACACTTGATCTCATGTCAGGACACCGAGTCCTGTGTTAAACTGTACAATCTGATTTTTGAGTTGTTTTTGTCCATCAGGAGGACTTGGCTCCTGACCCAGATGACCCAGAAGACTTTCCAGCACTATCCACAGGAAAATAACTGAATGCACTTGTCATGTGGGGAGAATCTGTTGCACTGACTAAACCCTGGTTTCATGTTTCTGCTGTTCTTAAGGTTTGGGGTTCTGTTGCACTGAAAGCACAACTGAGCATTAAACAATAAAATGTTAAGGCATGTTTATCTTTGATGTGTTCAATCATCCTTTTATTCCAACACTGACAATGTTTAAAGTAAAGTTAATGGACTTGTACTGTCTTTAAACACAACGGTCCTCAGCTGGACAAAGAAAGTGTCTCTCTGTGACTAAGCATAAAAACCCACAACCAGAAATATAGTGAGAACAATTTTATTTAAAATGTCCCTTTCTACTGTATGTGCTTCAAGCAAATGTCAGTGGATGATGATGATTATGAATTTGCCAAGGCCCCTTAAGGACCATTGACTTGACTTCATGACTGAAACATCGTACAAAAATATTTACAAAATACAAACTGGTTATATCAAATGTTCACATATTTACAGGCTTGAAATATAGTAGCTAAAAAGCTTTAAGTCAATGACAGGACTAAGACAAGCCAGATGGTGAAAGGCAGTATAAGTGTACAGTATTTTTAAAAACACATTTCCATAAACTAGAATGGTTTTATAATCTACCAATCCAAATTTGAATCCTTCAACTGAAAGCATCATCTGCTGCAGTTTAGATTTTTTGGGGAAAAAAAGGACTCACATGCTGATTTGATGTGGTTTAAGTTGCTGTTTTGCTACCACATGCTTCAATAAGTAAAAACATGACGATGATTAAAAGTTAGTTACAGTTTCATTAGGCCGTTAAAAATATAAAATCCCAAAGTGCCTTGAGGCTAAAGTAAACAATCTTATGAGTTAATGACATGTCATGTTTAGTTTCTTCCCATCAACTTCTCAAAAAGAAAAGTAAATTTTAAGTAGTATTGTTTATAAAAATGGATTTAATGTATATTTCCTCAGGACTTCCAGGCTCATCGAAGTAGAGGAGCTCTAGCTTTGGGTATGGAGTGACTGAAAAGGACAAACAAAATCAGCATTAGTCAGTTGACAGATTTGTTGATTTGTAGTACATTCAGTTATTCAGTTTTTCTATTCATGCAATCAGTGTTCGTGCACATGAATCAAACGCCTATGATTGATGCTTCATGATGCATAATTCCAGAGACCATTTAAAATGTACATTTTTTAAAACAGAAATCAAGGAAAGATAGATACCATAGCCTGGAAAATCGAACAGATTGCAAAGACCTGTGAGTTTTACGTCCTTGGGAGGCAGTGCGTCTGATGCATGTAAGAAACACAAAGGGAAGAAAAGAGGAAGGAGAAAAAGATTACAAACATTTAAGGATGCAGACATGGCTACAGGCAACAGGTCAGAGGCCGAAGACACCATGAACAGCAGAGACCAGGGAAGCTATAGCCAATCGTACACTGGAGTCCACGTTTCTCAGAAGACATGCAAAGAAAGCAGGTGGAAGGAAAAGGAGGGAGATTGTCCTGACCACCAGTGCATAAGCAGAGTCAGACTTAGGCATTAATTCTGGACAATGTCAGGATAAACATATGTTAAGTTAGTATAACTTGTAATAAATGTGGCTGGGTTGCACCATCAACCGAATTGGAGTCCATATTCCAGAACCAAAACCACTTCAGTAACAACCTTTAACTTGATAACTAGTATAAAATGTGTTTTGTGGGGAAATTTTAAGAATGACTTCTTTCAGAACTGACATTGAAACTGAAATCGCTTTTTTTTCATCTTTAACTTTATTTGTTATCTTCTGAATTTGTTTGGCAAACTAACTTTGTCATAAAACTGATTATTTGATTCATTACTCTCATCAGGAAATCCACTTTGTCTCCAAACCTCCACTGCTTTCCAGACATTTGGATTCCTCTGAACTTTCACATCAAATTAGTTAAAGAGATCTAAGTTCATTTCAGCTGTTTCCTAGCTACATAAAACATTTGAGTGATGAGAATTTGTAGCACGGAACACTATTTGAGTTTTAGTAAACATTTAGCTGATGCATCCCAGCCTAAGTGCATTAAGTTAACCATGAAAATGTCTCTGTCAAGAGTATTAAGAGGAGAGAGGAGGAGGGAGTGCTGAGCCTCTGGATCTTGGCTGGATTTACAGACACCAATCATGTTGTTTGCAAAATGATCAAATCATCCCATGGCTGCCAAAAACCAGGAAGTAACCATTTAAATATGATTCTTCTTGTTTGAGCAGCATGGAGGCAATACAAAAAATGTTTTTGGCGTAAATGCAGCACAAGTCTTCATGTGGCTCAGAGTGGGACTGTGGGATCTTGCCTGCAGGTGGACTTGTGCCAAGTTTAAGTTGATGAAAGTGCCTGTGTTGGCCGTGGCACTGGCCGAGTCTCTATGGCTGCCACATGGCTCACAACACATTGGGTCCCTGTCACCAGTCACTACATGCAAGTTGCCGAGTGACCTGACCAATCTGGTGTGACACAGGGAGCTGGCAGAGAGAGGGGAGGCTGTTAATTCACTCCACGAAGATCCACGAGTGGCTATAGCATCATGGATGCTTTTCAATTGTGTCCACACCACATCATAATATGAGCAAAACATTAATCACAAGATAGATTTAATATTACAGTATTCTTGACAATGCAGAAAATAATGGGGGACGTGCAGTAAAAGACAGTGAAACTTGTGTCTAATAAAGTTGCATTTCCATCAAGAATGCAGTTCAACTCACGCTATGGTTAAGGATGGTCCAAACAAAAGTTTCATGTACACATGTCAATCCTGTCCTGTAATTTTTAAGACTGAAAAACTCCTCCTGCACATGCAGTTTCCTTACAGTTGGGAATGTTTTCTGATGGCACATTTTGACAATGAGCAATTTAGTGTTTGTACAAGAGGCAGCTACAGTATGACTTCATGCTCCTTGTTCTTTATATTGTGAATAGAGAAATCCTGCATGTATCTCAATACATGATGATACTGGATCATCATGTATTGAGATATAATTGTCTTGCAATATACCGTTTATCACAGAATTGTTGTATCCTGATATTATCGGTGTCGTGGGCCATGTATCGTATTGTGAGGTACCCTATGATTCCCTCCCCTATTCTTCTACTTCTGGATAATTAGACAACACTGTGCACGTCAACGTAGTCCATTCTGACCGAACACTTCATGCATGTGTATTGTACACACATCGCAATCATGTAAACAATGGAATTGTAAATGCCATTTGGAAAAAAAATGTCTAGGTACAGAAGAGAAAGGTACCAAAAAGATCAGTTGTTTTGGTAACCTTCTTAATGTCTGACAATCAAAGTGCAAACACTTGTAACTTGTGTAACGTACAATAGCGAATCGAACTGGACTGTGTGAAAACAGGGCTTTCTGTGGTTTCATTGTAACGATACACGAATGAAACCTGTACATAACAAAACACGTATGACTGTTAATCTGACCAACCGCTTCCAATACAATGTACATCTGGGTTATGACTGTCAGTATGTTTGACCACTGTCCTTGTACCATTATACAAGCAAATGCGGGGAATTGATTTATTGATTTATTTATTGAGTGCGTCCACTAGGTGGTGATACGCCCCCTTTCACTTTGATAGGATTGGGTGGTTTCAGGTTTAGCTTGCAGCTAAGGTACCGGCCTCTAATTTGCTATGTTTGTCTCGCGTCGCCTTCTTCTGTGTACCGACACCTTCTATTATGTCCAGGACAAAGCCCAGGAGGTGGGAGCTGTGTAGCATGCATAGAGTGCTCAGGCCAGATGAAGTCTGACTGAACAAATACATGCTGTAGTAATAAGACCCCCACTCACATTATCTGGGTCCGACTTTTTGAAACAAATTCCATTTAGTGCAAATTAGTCGGACTAACACAAAAATAACGTCATGTAACCAATCGGAGTGATAAATTCAGACACTAACCTTGCTCCTACTACGCTGGCTGAGAGTGAGGTTCTGGTTCTCTTCCTGCCATCTGCGTGGTCAGACAGAGACAAGGGGTTGACGCTGGTCTTACAGCCCTGAGCGCTGACCTGCAAGATGGCCCTGCTGCAGAGGAGAAGGGAGTGGCCAGTCATAATTAGTCTTAACCATGCAGTTTCAATCAAAGAGATTTTGCACATTCTACCTAATGTGTCCACTGCAAACTTCACCTTAAGGACTGTGACGATGACCTTGTGTGAATCTTATTCTCTTCCTGTCTGTAAAAACAACATGATGGTTAAAATGCAATTAAAATTAACTAATTAAGACAATTTAGAGAGAGAGAGGGGGAGATGACACAACAGAGGGGTGGGAGAGGAAGAAAGCTTTGTATGGGAATGAGTAAAAAAGGCTTTAAAATGTGACCGCTTTAGAGTTAGGCACAGATCATTACTGCAGCTGCAGCAGTTAAGTTGGATTAGTGAAGCCGAGTTACTACCAGGAACAGCCAGAGGGTGGCACTAAACAAATTAAACAGTTAAACTGATGAAAATTATAACTCCAGTCCAGATCTGATGGGGGTTTTTTTCATTTGGACAGAGTAATTAACACATTTAACAGCCAAGTGTGTAATGACAGGACGATGGAAATGGTCAACGGCACAAAATCATTATGTACTGGAAAATGATGTCATAGACAGGACAGGAGCCATCCAGGATTCAGATCATGAAAATAATGGCTCTGCTCAACAGCAATAAATTTACTGAGTTCGTAAGCGGGATATAGTAACAAGAGGATGATTTTGAAAGGAATTTCTGATTTGGGGTTGGTAATTGAAGAGAGAGAGGGGGCTCACTTACAGCATTCTCAGTTAGAGCTCCAGAACAGGGGGCGGGGGGGCGGGACAGGTTTTTGGGGGCTGACGGGCAGTAGAACTCATTGAAATCCTAACCCGTCTATAAAGAAATGCAGGATGGAAGAAGGGAAGCCATACACAATCCACCACAGGGCAAGGCTACACAGGGAGGAGAGCAGCATGGCTACCAGCCATCTGAAAGGAGGACAAATCCAACAACAAGAGCAAACGGGGAAAAAAAGGGGGGGAAAAAAAAGGAAAGAGAGACAAAAGATGTCCGGCTACGACACAAAGCCTCTGATGTTCTGCTTTTCCACTGGGACTGGATTAGAAGAAATGCCTTTCATAGAGCCTTGCGTCCAGCAGTACCAGTCCGCAGGTTTTTGCTCTACACCTCACTATCACTATGAATGCCTATATATTAAAACAAAAAATGTTAATATTTGATTAATAATAATAATCAAAATCAAAAAGTCAATGAAAATAGACTACAGTTTTGCCATTAGTTGATATACAACATCTTTACTGATAAAATGACAATAATTAAAGTATTCTATACATTGAAATGTTTAAAAAGAAACTGGCAGAGGCAGACACCTGAAGGAAATAAAGCTCAGGTGGTTTTGTACACTGATCCAGTCACAAAAAAGGCAATGGAAAAACAACAGGCAATTGAAAATGACCCATTAATAATAATGTTAGACACAGACATAGACTGAACACAGAGGCCATGCATGTCAAAAGGGTTTCATGCCTTGCTGTCATGTGCAAAAAAGGCTGACAAGATGTGGGCAAGTTGTTATCATTGTCTTTCTTGCTAATTTTTAATTTTAACATGCACTTCAAAATTACATGCTAAAACACACAGTGTAGCTGGATGATGAAATTCAGCTTGAGGTTAGAGGTTTGTCAAGCAATGGATCATACTGATGAGGCCTGGAGAGAAAGCAAGCACCCCTCTCTTTTGCCTCAATTCGCTCCTGAGAAAAGATATGAATCCACACTCATCTCATTTCCTCCTTAGAAGCTCAAATATGATGAGCCTTTACGTCAGAATGAGGATCCGGAATTATTAACTATTTCAACAATTGAACTTATAAAACACCACAGGCCAAAGTTAATCTGCTGCAAATAGTAACCCCTTTCTATATCCTGTATTTCTTTCTTGAGAACTTTAAGTCAGTGGTGCAAGTCATGCACTAAAACATTTAATTCAACTAATCCAGATCTCATGTGAAGCAGTGATTAGTTGAATAATTGGTTCTGTTGGTAGCAGGTGTAGGAGCATTTCATACATAAGCTTTGGTATCAGAGCAGAGGAGCTCAGTGTGTCTATGAAGCAGACAATGAAAAGTGTGTCAACGTGATGCATCCACTAAGTGCAGATCCACTTCACACAGTAGTCATCTCAAAAAAAAAGAAAAAGAAAAAGGAAAACAAAATTCAAATGAGCCATTCGATTAACCATACCATTCACTGGCATAGCAACCATTTCTACAGGAAGAGGATGTCAGCTAGAAAAGGAAGTGACATGCACTTACCTCCGTCATACAAAACCTCAAATCCTCTCTCTGTTTTTCCTCTCCCCCACTCTGTCTCTCTCTTTCTCTCTAAGTCTCTCTCTGCTATCTTTTGAACGGCGGGCAACACATTGGCCACACCATGCCCATGAAGCTGCAGCAGAAAACTACCTGCCTGACATGGGACAACAAAAGCCAAAGCCATGTGGGTACAGTGGCAAAGGCCAGTCAACCGTCCTGAGCCATGCTGACTGACACCCAGCCTTCCACAGGCTTGATTTACACCAGCACAAAGGATGTGGACTTCGGACATAATTAGGGTTCTGCCTTTTTAAATGACTGTTTAACATTTACTTTTTATCACTTTCTATTGGTACAGAATGCTTCTATAGAGCTGGTTAGTCACAGGTTACATTTGTCATACCAATTATTATGTTGGCAAAACATCTCACATTTGCTACAGGTCCCAGTGGCTTACTTTTGATATAATGAGTAAGGTAAACACTTGTACCGACTTGTAAAATAGGGCCATGACCTTTTGCTTAAAATTCAAATTTATTTTGAACGTGGGATTAAAAGATATATGCCGGACACATGTATGGTATCAAATGACAGCGCCAGCTGCAGCGTGCGCACCTGGGGGTGGGGGTGGGTGTGGGTGTGGTAACCCTCACTCAAACGAATTACGGGCCATGATAAATTCGTTTGAACTTAACTTTTGAAAAATCACAAAGTCCATAAAGGTGACCCACTTACCGCAAAGGTCAGTGTGTGATGATAACCTAGTGACCAGAGAGCTCTTTATTGATTCTTTAACCTCAGTTTGGATCCCATACTATCAAGTCTGAAAAAAGACAACTTGCAGATCAACAGCCCCCACAGTCACACAAATTCATCACTTGCCTCCATTACTTTTCCACATCTTTTGTGCCACTTTAAATCCAGCCCTTGATAACAAAGTTCTTTTTCTGGAAGACTGTGGATCAGATAACTCCAATCCCTCCAAACAACTGTCAACTACTTCCAACTACTTCCTCCCTTACACATGGTTCATCAGCATCACTCACTGACTATAAATGACTAGAACTTTGATTGCACCTAATCTACGTCTGGTGATGTGCAAGAAATACCACAAATAACTAACTGCCTGTTTCTCAACCCATAGACTAATCAATTATATTACGGGAGCATTGCCCTGGTATGGATAAGCTAGCAGATAAGCTATGCCTAAAACCTGGCATCAATGGACAAATGATTACTCTGAACAAAACAAGATCAGTTCAGAGCTGTCCCTTATAAGTAACTTGTGTTTTGAATAATACTGCTGTATACATGTAATGATTTGTGCTTATTTTACAGTAATACAGCAGCGCGAGTGTGATGCATAGTGACACTCGGAGGCCGCCTGGAAACTTACGATAGCGAGCCTGAAGATGACCTGGCCTGCCTCTTGCTTTTCAGGGCTCGAAGTTTATCACCTTGTGTTAGACCGTTTCTTTCCTCGGCGTCATTATACTGTCAAACAAAGAAACAATAAATAGACAGAAAGAGTGCGTCCATGCGATTCCTTTGGGGTTTTCTTTTTTTCCCCTGTGATATTACTTCAAAACATGTACATAAGTATGTAATTTTTTAAACTAACCAGTTCCATTGCTTCTTTCCTGGAGGCTCTGTTTTTGTTGTTCCCATTGATGGTTATGTCATCCACGCCAGAGAGGATCCTTGTTACGGCCATCTTGCCGTTCTCCTGTTCATTTTGCAACTTCTCTCGGAAAACGTCCCCCTCAGCCCATAAAAAGTTCTGCTTCCTGTTGCACAAATGTTAATGAAAAACACAAATCAAAAACTATTTCAATTGCTGTATCACCACCTTCATTATTAGTGTTTTATAGAGGCGGGAATCATCAAGAGATACAATATTGTCTAATATTTAAGTCAAGATACAATATTATTTCAATTTTGCAATATACTGAGTTTTTGCAAAATGACTTGCTGTCTCAAAAGTAATCATGCAAAATATCACAATATTAACTGGATCAATTCCCCCCCCCCCCCCCCCCCCCCCGCCACACAACCTAGAAGTTTATTTTTAAGAAGGTGCCTTATGTTTATTAGTTTGTCCTATTTCTGGCTTTTCATTTGCACCATTTTCACAACTAACTTTTTTAGTCAAACTTTTTCAAGATTTTCCAACATTTTACAGACCAAACAAATACTTCAAAATAATCAACAGGTTAATCGATTATGAAAACTATCATTAGCTGCAGCACTAGTCTCAACCCAGTCTCTGAGAATGACTGTCCTATGGTGCACAAGTCCGGTTGAGTTACGTTCCAACTGAAATTTGACAGCAGTCGTATCATGGACTGTTCATGTACCAGCCCTGACAATAAAAACCACACCCACACAGTGGCCTGTCCTTCAGTCAAAAATGCACAGGATAAAACCTGAGTTGCTGTTGTTTTCCAGCACTGTATCTATGGTTGTCAGCGGACACCTACTCTTCGACAAAGTTCTGCTGTGGCCCAATGATGGATCCTGGTCGGCAGATTCGTATCCAGGCAATGGCCTCTGCAGCAGTCAGGCGGTAATGTTTCATCATGTAGCAGCCAATCAGAGTGCCGGTCCTCCCCAGACCAGCTGAAAGGACAAACGTGTAGCACACCATGAAAACACTGTGCGGTTATAAGCCGAGTACGAGCACAGACTGCAGTCAACCAAACAACCAAAACAGTGACATCCATCAACAACAGTGTTTCTTGCCAAATGAGTGTTTGATAGAAATGTCACCTTTACAGTGGACAGCTATTGCTCCCTCTGCATTCTCGCAGATGTTGAGGAACTTCCTGACAATGGAATCGTTCGGTGTACTCCCGTCCACAAAGAACAGGTCGTGGTGTTCAAAGCCGGAGTCTGTGAAACGCCTGGCGTCGTACATCTTCTTGTTGAGGCGGATGATAGTCGTGACATTGTGTTTTCTGAAGTAAGGAATGTAGGCCTCAGGAGCATGTAGAGGATAACCTGAGGTAAGAGAGGAGAGACGCTTGGGAGTTTAGGTGGAGCTCAAACTAAAACAAAACAGTCCTGTCAGGTACTTTTCTATTACCATTCTCTATTTTGCTTTTTGGATGGGGTCCACTGAATGCAAGGAACTTTCCTGGAATGATCCAGTTTAAGTCTCCATTTTCGGCTCTCTCATAGTGCTCATATTCTTCCACGTCAAAGTTGGAGAAGTCCAGCCAACCATACTGCAGGGCCTTGAGAGGAGGTTGGCATGGAGTTCATTTTATTAGGTGCGTGACACAGTGAGGAAGAAAATATATGCAGTAAATCTTACAGTGGTGTACCTTATGAACAGCACGAAGGCAATCTAAGATGTTCAGGTTGTAGAGGCAGGTTCCAAACGAAGCATCTCTGTGAAACGTAAATTACAGTGTGAGTCTCCCAGTGAAAAAACTGAAGAGCTATTTTCACTAGTCTTATCTACTTCTTCACTTCAAATCACAGTGATACAAACAGTAGAGCTGAAGCTAAGGATTATTTTCATAATCGGTTCATCTGTCAATTATTTTCTCGAGTCCTTATTTGGTCCGCAAAAGGTCAGAAAATCTTAAAAAAATGTTAATTAGTGTTTACCACACCTGGAAATTATGATATTCTCAACTGTCTTGCTTTGTCTATAACCTTATTGATTTCTTTGTTACATGGAGCAACAAAACCAGAAAATATTCACATTTAAGAAGCGGAAAAATCTGAAAAAAAAAAAACACACTCAAACTGATTAATCGATTGTCAGAATAGTAGATGAATAACAGCAATCGATTCAGTGAATTACTATTGCAGCCCTAACTAACAGAACAGTGGCTGTTGAGCCTTCTATGACATGACCTTTTGTCTTACTCTCGACTCTAAGTTGTGAGTGAACAATTTAAGAAAGAAATGACACTTATTTTATCATGGATGTTTCTCACCATCACATTTAACATCACTTTAAAATGTGCACTTCCATCAGTCTCGCATCTAAAAGGTTTGTTTGTTTTTTTTTTTGACTCGGTTTCATGATAGAGTCAGAAAATACACAGAGGATGACAGCCAATTTATTTCTGACAAATGCTAAACACATCAGTCTGTTCTCCGAATAACTGGCCAGTCTATGTCATTATTATCTTTGTCTCATTTCTGAACAGATTGTCAGATTTTATTTACAAAAGAAGGAAAATGTGTCTCTGTTGTATGACATTTGTGAACAACAATGACATTTAAGTTTATATTCAAGTTAAATGTAATTTATATGCAGTGTTTTTGTTACCTAAATGGGATGTATGTCGAATTCCTGGACACCAGCAGATTGTAGGCTTCCTCTGGCGTCATGTTGAGATGCATCACCTGCAAACGCAAAATGTCTAATCAGCAGATGCCACTTATATTAAATGTTGATGTCATTTCTGTCTATCATAATTTATAAAATGTATATAGGCTCAATACAACTACACAAGCCAAGTGGTTTGTTCAGTACTTACAGCGTATGAGCCGATCAGATAGGCAGCATTGGCCTGTTTCTTCTGGTCTCCACATGTGTAAAATATGATCTTCTTCCTCGACAGTATAATAGCCTGTGAAAAAGACCATAATGACAAACAGCACAACATACACGTGACATCTTATTTATTTATGCGACAGATCACTATTCAAAATAAATGGGATTTTTCCATGAGCACATCTACTGGTTTTAGTTTTCAGACCTTGTCTTGTGAAAACAAACGCAGGATTTTCTGACTTCATAGCTCTCGTCGCATCATTGTCAAAACAAACTAAACATCTTTATCTGGAATTATTATTCTAAAAACTGGTTTTATCATGAAAAAAAAAAATTCAATACAGAGAGCTATGGAGTGCCGTGTCCAATCTAAACTAAACTTTTGCCCTTACTGACCTAACTCAGAGGAGGGGGAAAAAAAAGGAGGAATGGCAAAATCGCAGTCTTTAAACAATGATTCATACAGACATGAGTTGAACTGTACAGAAAGTTGACATTTCCTGCGAACTGGCACTTTAAAGCACTATTTATTTTGCCCCGCATACTGCGCTGCATGTTTAAATAGATATTGATTGACCTGGTTTACGTCCCATTCTCTCTTCCAGGAAGTGCAATTAGGAGCAGCCATTTACTTTACCTTGAGCTTCTTTGTCAGCTTGCAACAGAAGCGATAAAACATGGCCAGGTTAAGGGGACCAAAGTCCGCATAGAAGCTGAAAGAGACAGAGGAAAAAGACATAACACGCGTGTCAGGGTGGCTATTTATGCAACCAGCTACGTTCTCCGGGGACGTTTCACCAGACAATCAGTCACCTCACAGGGACACAGGAAAAAAAAAAAAAAAACACTGACAGAGTAAAAGTCTATATTTGGAATATATCTGGGGGTCAATCAGTGCAGGACAAGGGACTGCAGAGACAAGAGGTCTTTTTAGTACCATTGGCATAAACTGGCTCTGAAAGGTCAAACGTGTCTTCTTCTCGTTACAGCAGCTCTACCCTTCACTACAAACTCTGAAACTGCCAATGAAACTGCACTCTGGTGCTTTACTTTGTTATACTAACCTTTTATTATTTCTTTTTTTTTTATCCTGTGGTAGTTATTTATATATCGTTTAACAGTAAAAGGCGCAGTGCAACAAAAACGCTAACGAACCAAAGTATTAAATTATGAGGAGGCCGCGTAAGATAAAAATTGCTTTTCGAAAATAAATTACAATTTTCAATTTTATGCTTCTGGGTGAAAGTTGAAGAAAGTGGTTGATTGTGGTTTCAAAATGCTTACCGGACAGACAAGGCACATGTAGGGCTGAAACCACGACTCGATTCATCGATTACTAAATTAATCGTCAACTATTTTGATAAGTGATCCGTCAGTTTGAGTGTTTTTTTTTTAAAGAATTAAAACAGCTTCTTAAATGTGACTCTTTTCTCCACATTACTTTTGGGTTTGTGGACAAAAGAAGATATTTGAGAACATCGTCATTTTCAAGACTATTTCCATGATCAGGAAGACCGGCTCAAGCTGTAACTGAGCATTAAAATGGAGATATAAAATGGACTTAGGGAGACTTTAATTGTGGTATGGTTGTTGGTGGCAGATTGGCTTTTCTGCGCAATTTAGAAACTGATCCCAGGTGATCTACAAGGATTTCCATGCCCAGCAATCTCTAGGGTTTATGATAAATGGTCTGGATAAGAGAAAATGAGCGACAGTGACGCCAGGGGCCAGAGGACAATGACCAGACTGGTTTCTGATGATCTGTACCATAAAGTGGTTGAGTGCATAAGCCTAGTCCTGATGCAGAGTAGGTTTATACTAACAACCGAAGCACAAGTTGAAATTTGAATGAGTTGGTCGATCCTTCCGAGAGCAGTGACAGAGGGGAAGATATCTTTCCTAAGACTGCAGGGAAAACACACAGTGTAGTGTCGTGCCATTTCATTTAGACAGGGACAGCGCAGAAGACGACATTAACCCTGTGCAAAACAAAAAGACAGGCATCATATGAAACTGCTTTCCAGGACTTCAGAGGACATTGCATTGACTTACAATCATTTCCTAAAGACTTAATCTGACCTTAACCATAATTACTAGTGTCCTAACCCTGACTCTAACCTCGGCCATACTTGAAAGAAGTCTTCATCTTTAAATGTAGTAATTTACGGTACGGGGACTTGATTTTTGTCCTCATAAGGAAGTCCCCATAATGTGACTGTGTAAACAGATGTAGGTCCCCACAACATAAGGAATACCAAGTACACACACACACACACACACAAGGAGAGAGGCAATCAGATTCTCTTCCAAGTTGAATCAGATCACTGAACGTGAATGAGAGTGGAAACTCACTTCTCGTAGGCCAACTCTTCATCAACGCAGAAACAGTGTCGCTCGGCGGTGCTTTTGATCTTCTGCTGAAGTATGGCGAAGTAGAGCTGATCTGAGGTGGGGGAGGAGGTGGAGGAAAATGAAGAGGCAGTGAGTGGCTTTGGTCGTGCACAGTCCCCACGCGTGTTATTCTCTCTAGATAAAAAAAAAAAGTCGCCTCCACTCTGTAAAAATTGCTTGTCCCGTGTTTGGTCGCGGACCACTTACCCTTGATGAACTCGACACATCTTGGCGAAACATCGTCCGCAGTCATTTTGCCCACAGATTTAAACATGACTTTAGCAGGAGAAAAGCGGATTTTCTTCACGGCAACTTTTGCATACTAGGCAAAACCTGCACCGGAGTCGCACGCGGGGTCGCAGCTTAAGACTTTCGCGTTGAAATGACAGTGATTGCTTGGCCCGATTTGCACAAGGAGGAGAAAGTTAGCAGACGGAGAGGAGGGGAAGGAGACTTTCGTTTAAGTGCGCACACTGCTAAAAATGACACCCGCCTGGCTCCGCCCCTCATATGCCCCGAGAGACGCTATTGGTTGTGGGAGACGGACAGCACAACGCGATTGGAGGACAGAGCTGTCGCTCAAGCGTCTTTCTGTTTAAAGTTCTCAACACGAGGCACATTATAGGCTGCGGGAACGTTGCCCAAACGGTTGCTAGGACGATCGCTCAGCCAATCAGAGGTGTGATTTCCACTCGGACCTCCTCCTTCGGAGTGGAGCTCCTTCCATGAGACACAGGAACCAGGAAAACAACACAAAAGATAAGAAAACCAACGCCATTCGGTGGACAGTGTTATAGAGAGTAAACCCACTAACATGGCTCATATGTATGCACTCGTATAATATACATACAGTTTACATGACGAGACGAAAGCCAGTCCCACTGTGGTTTCTATGCACAGACTGTGAAAGTAAATCCATGCAAATCCAGTGCATTTATGATCAGGGCCGGTCCTATGCATTGTGGTGTCCAAGGCGGACACCACCATCCCCCATCAACTGTCCCCCAACACACGCACCGCGGTGGCTTCAAGAAACACAAGTAACTCTGCAGACAATTAAAGCTATTTTCCATGAAAAAGAGACAAATGCATAAGAATGTCAGACAGTCCTGCTGACCACAGTGAGACTAACACATTATTAAACTAGTCAAAAAACACTATATAGTGTGATATAGTCAACAGTAAAGTGTACAATAGAAGTGTGGACCCTGCAAGTTCGCAAAACATAAATAACAATGATAAAAAATAAAAAAATATTCTGAAAAACAATAAATAATAGTGAATGAACAAAAAAGAAATAAATATAGTAAATGGTAAAATAAAAAACTGTCACATTACAGATCATTTAAATTTGCCACATATGAACTTCCATAGACTCTTTTTCCTTTATTTCTTTTCCATGTACAACTATATATATATATATATATGTAGTTTTAAAGCCACCATAATTCCCTGTGCTTGGGAAAGGGGGGGAGGGTGTGAGCTAAGGAGTCCCCCATTTGTCTCCATTAAGTCATTATTATTCTTATACACTGTCATGTCAGCTTTATGTCTAGAGCACATTTAAAAACAACCAGGTTTGACCAAAGTGCTTTACAAGGGAGATGGCATAACAACAAGGCATAAAACAATAAAAACATAGAAGTAGTAAAATAATAAAATGGTAAAAATCTAAATAGAAGTGACTATTGCTGACTATTCTCATCCTGAAATGAAGGCCAAGGAGAAGAGGTGGGTCTTTAAAAGAGAGTTAAAATGTTCTGTTGTGGGAGGCAGACTTAATTTCAATTAAATGAATTGAATAATTATTAAATTATTCCATAGCTTGGAGGCAGTGACAGAAAAGGCTAAAAGGTAAAAGATGAAGGAGCTCACAGAGGAAAGATGGTGCCAAACTATTAATAAAATAACATTTTAAAATCAATCCTAAAATGAATAGGAAGCCAGTGAAGGGAGCACAACACTGAACCCTGGGCCTTGAATCAATCAGTGGATTATTACTTATTTATGCAAACTTACAAATTTAGTTCACACAAAACTTGATAAATGCTGCTAAATGTAATTTTCTTTTTATCAAAACCGTGAAAAAGGTTTGTTTTTTTTTTTGATGACACCTTTCCTTTTTATACTGTTTTTATTTCAAATACATACCAAATGCACCACAGAGAGGACACAAAATGCAGATTGGAAGACAGAACATAACTGTTTCTTTTGTCAAGTAATTTTGATTATCATTCCCTTCCATTTGCCAATAGAGGAGAGGAAAAAACGTCTGCATCACACAGGCCGATACTCTGCTGATTTCTACTGATCAGAATCGGCCGCGCAGAAACCCACATCGGTCGAGCTGTGGCTCTGCGCATCTTTGCTCCGGTTTGTTCTGCAGAGCTTCTTACCTGTTAGCTCAACGTAAACATCCGAGTTTGGCTCCGCCTCTGTGTTGCGAGCTGCACAGCGCTTTCTCTTCGACTCGGCTCGTCTCCTGTCGCTCTTGCGCTTCATTTTATTTTTTATTTTTTTTACTTCAGGGATTCATAGTGATGGACGACATTCCTGAGCAGATGCACTCCGCACCGCCTCGCCTCGTACTGCGGCAGCTCGGTTTATCCTCCGGTTGTCGTTGCAGCGTGACTGTATCTTGGTCCCGAGCTGCAGCAGATGACACGCATCTTTGGCAACCGAGACCCAGTTACAAGTCTGTTCCAGCCCTTCTCTCCCTCTTTCTCTGGCGGTGGTGACGTCGAGAGCCGGGGCAGGTTTCTGCTCTGAATCCCCTGCATGTGACGTATCAGGATTTGATGTCCAGTGCCCACCCTTCCCTGTCCAATAGCAGCAGCTGTTCATAGGTAATGTGTAGTCCCCTCTAGACCTCGATTTCGTGCACGTATCCACGGAAATGTATGTAAATACACTCTTGTTGTTGCAATTTAAATTTAATCAAGTGTAAGCAAGCAACTTTTGCAAAGTCTGCAGCAAAACAAATCTCAGTTTGGAGGAAAAATCCACATGAAGGGTGTAATGTTGCCATTTTGTAAGCACTTCCAGTAACCATGGTGAAAAAAAACAAAAACAAAGAAAATGTGCATAAATCTCCCATATGAATTATAGGAGGGGGGGAAGATCAAATGCAGATGAAATCCCCAACACAAAACAACCCACTGGTCCACCCTGCAGCTCACCACCACTACCCAAAGACATCATGACATCACATAAAGTGTTAACACCAGGACCAGTTCAAGTCCTGCAGCTTTACATGTTGATTTCCTCCACGAAAACAGGCACATTCAAAAGTTTTCAGTTAACATTGTAATAAATATCAATTGGTTTTATGCGTTCACCATTATCAAAAAAATAAAAGAATCTGAACATTATTACAAGGCGTATATTACACTCTGAAGGAAAGGGGAATGTTTAACGTGACAATGGTAGTGCATACAAACCCACCTTCCCCACCCCATAATACCTCATGCAACCAAAAAAAAAAAAAAAAAAACTAACAACAAAATATTCCCTGTTTAACCTGCAGGGAAATACGATTTTCTTTCTCTAACCAGATCTTTTCAGGCAGACTGTCCACACAGTGCTCAAATCTTATTTGTGAGTCTGGACATAACCAACCAAACTTCATGGACTACACTGGTAACGATGCAGATGTGCCACCAAGGAAGGTCCATCAGTCTGCTCTCCTAACAATCGCACAGTCAAAAAATGTGCAGTCCTGCTGCTGAACTATAACACCACACAAGAAAAACTCAGCAGCAGAGTTGAATGAAACGCATGCTGCACATTGCAATGTTTTGAGCCTTCGTCACTCATTTGACCTTCAAAACCAATCTGGATAAAATCTAAGTATGCAAAACATTTTTCCTAGTAGTCTAAACACGGCCTCTCAAGCCTTTTTTATCTTCAATAACAAAATGAGTTGACACATTTCACCTATCAGCTTTTTTCCGTGCTTTCAATTTCAACATCTCATGAGATGAGACCGAAAGCTTTTTTTTGTTGACAAATTACATTTTTTTAAGATCAGTATGTGGGTTTATACTCCTCATAAGAGTCCTATCTTGCACGTTTTGTTAGATTGTGTCTTTCATGATATGACCATTTTAATTTTGGCCGGATTTCTCTTAAAAAATACAACACTTCTTGGTTAATCAAAGTTTAAAATAAATAACATTAAGACTACATTACAGGAATGATAAACAATGGACACAAACAACATTTGTGACTAAGAATAAGGCTGCCATGCTGACAACTTGTCTGTGTGTTGTGGTGATACAAGTAAAAAAAAGCAGAACGTGTGAAGGAAGGCACAGCACACGTTCAGGCGGACAACTGGTTATACGTGGATGATCTTTGGCTTATCGCTGAAGTCCAGCATCTGCTGAACCCCTGCGAGCTGCAGAAGCCATGTGATGGGCATGTGGTCCAAGCGGTTCATGTCAAAATGGGAGAAATGAACTCTGGAGCCTGGGAAAGGAAGAGAGAGGAACTAAGAAAGTTAATAAACACAAAATCTGCGAGAGAGAATTTAGTGTGAGAATTCATCGTCGGATCATCGGAAAAGTCAATAGGAGACTTATTGTATCTAAAGTCTCAGTTTAATAAAATCTACACCTAATTACATCTGCGATATCATAAGAATATATCTGTTGCTTTGGCGTGCCATGAGAGAGTAGTTTCTAACCCTAAACTGAAGTTTCTAAAATTGTCACTCTCCACCACCAAAGTCCACATAGAACATCTTTTGTGGCCGACTGGGTCACAACTTATCACACAAGGCTCTGCTGATGCCTTGTGTGATAAGTTTGTGTTCCACCATTTAATTGCATGCATTTTTATGCTTTTGGATTGATTTTTATAGCTGGATAAGACTATGCAATGCCCCTTCCTGGTGTTAACAAGGAGTTGAATGTGGAGTAGTGAGTTGGTAGTGAGATAATTGTATTTATTTCTGTATTCTGTGTATACTAATGAGGTAGGAGGATCTGGGGCTCAGTCTAAAGCAGGATTGGTTGCAGGTGTGTAATGATTCAATTCGACTACTTCTGTCTGGCAGAGAACAGCCAGTGTATTGTACAGATGCTTTCCTGTTAATGTTAATTTGGGGAAGTTTAGACTTAATAGTGACCCTCTTTGTTGTTTTTGTCACAGCATAGATCAGAGGTGCTAAACCATTAAAACACCCAGTGTTTAACATCTTCAGCAGGCAGATGTATCAGAAGAACCTTATCCTTCAGCTGTGAACATCATTCAGCCTGGCAGAAGTCGTAAATATATGAGGTAACTATCCGCCATATTGTTGCCTCAGGCAATATTTGTCTATAAATGTTGCATATTATCAATCTCTGTGTAGTACTGCAGCAAAAAAGGTCACTTGTTTGCGCCCCGGACCTTCTCTGGTTTCCCCCAACAGTCCATAAACACGTGGAGGTTAATAAACACTCTAAACTGCCCATACTGTAGGTGTGAATGTGAGAGTGAATGGTGGTTAGTCTCTGTTGTGATGGACTTTTGACCTGTCCAGGATGTACTCTGCCTTCCGCTATATGTCAGCCGGGATTGGCTCCAGCTCCCTGTGACCCTCATGTGGAGGATAATGCAGTAGGCAAAGAGTGAGTGAGTGAATATGTTGTGTTTCTTATTGCTTTTTTGCATCTTATGATTGTTAGAGTTTTACAGTGCGTAAAGTGGCTCTTCCGTAAACAGAAAACTTTTGTCTTGTGATTATTGGAGGACTTCACCCTGTTTACTGGCTGTATAACTTTGTCTATGGAACAGTTGTTAAGAAGGCACTAAAGTTTGTGTCACCTAGGTAAATCAGGACAGAGAATTCCAAACACCAAAGTCATAAAATAAAATAGTTGGACTCATTAATGCGGCCGCTGTGGATCACAAATTCCTACGTAATATGATGTGAAATAGTGTGGAAAAGGCTGGCTAACGGTGAGGAAAAAGTAGCACACATATTTTCAAGATATTGGACACTTAAGCCAGTTTTATAAGATGATAAGTGGGTAAAATCTGCTATTCCTTGTGTCCCTCCCTGGAAGTCATGTTTTCACTGAGCTCAAGCATCCGTGTCTCAATACGGTCACGTTAGCCGTGACTATGCACCTCATACATCCACAGAAAAAACCTGAACTATCCCTTTAACAGTGAAAATGTACAAAAATGTAAGGAAATAAAGCGAGTGATTAAAGTGTTAAGTTAACCAACCTATACCAAAGATTTCAGTGTGGGTTTGTTGTACAAATTGTCGATATACTGTTCAGTTTTCTCAGACAATGTCCATGTCGGGCCTGTGGGTTCACTGCCAATCAAGAGTGTCATGTCCTGTGTTGTGTCCTGACTCATTACCACTTGTTTCCACAACTAAACAATGAAGAAAAAGCTCACCTGGTCCAGCAATGATGGCGCCACCTTGCTGATGCAGGTCACCCTGAAAGTCGAACATGGGGCCCATCATGGCCCTCCATATACTCTTCATTTGGCCCACAAAAACACTGGACTTCACATGTGGACTATGTTTTGCTGGGTACACAGACAGAAAATGCTTGTGGAATAAGTGGAGTGTATTGGAATAAGTGGACTCATTCTGCGTTCTAGTGTTGCCACTTTACCAGAGTCTGTAAATTTCTCCTCCCTCTTCATCCCAAGCTTTTGATATATGCACCTCTGCGGGTCAACATAAATTTCATGAGGATAGCCAGTCAGATCGCAGAATGACTATATGAAAGAAAGAAAGAAAGACTTATTTCACCAACAAGTACATATGTGTTCAAATGTGTGTTAACTACTTAATTACATTGCTAAATGATTATTTTTTTTGTCTTTTAAAACCAGGGTCAACAATCAAATAATAAATAATAAATAACTTTATTATTATATTTATGAGACAACCTGTCATATAAACAAGAAAACATAAATATTTTAGAAATCTTTCAAAAACCTGTTTAAATCTAAAAATGCTATTGTTATTTATTTGGCAAATAAACTGAATTCACCTTTTCATACACTAATTTGATCCGGCTCACTGGGCATCTCTAAGAAGTCAGAAATGTATCAAGCATATTATTCATCCACTAAAACTATTTTTTTTTTCTGTTTAGGAATGCAGGTAAATAACCATAATTTGAAATAGTAATCAAGAAATAATAACATTTGTTCTTTTTTTTTTTTTTTTGTAAAAACTGTAAGTTTGAAAATTCATGGATAACAATAACAATTAGATTTTTAGCATTAAAATATAATTTTGGTTAAAGAACTTCTACATGCTTACTGGTGTAGTAACCATTACAGAAACATTAAAAAGAAGAAAATTGATAATTAGCAATGCTGTTAATTTAGGGCATAAACATTACAGTGGAGTAAGTAGGTGGGTGTAATATTAAAAAAATGGCAGCATGTCAAGTTTAATTCGATGTGTGGTTACATTGTATTACAAGTCAAGCCTGAAACCTGACTCTGTGGAACACTGATGGCATGTGTATTAATCGTACTCTACCTCTATATGATGATAGGCAGACTGACCAATCACAACCAGTCTAACGTCGGCATCCTGCAACAACAAACACACACATGATCCAACTGTAATTCGGACTGACATGTGACAAAACTAGTGATTTTCATGCCAGAAATGTCCAACTTCTTGTTTTTGAACGGCGAACAATGTTCTCACCTGCAGTGTTTCTCTGGGGATTTTGCCCAAATCATCCACATATTCTTTGCAGCTGTAGCACAAGAAACTCTGCGGGGACAAAGAGCAAACCAGGAGACGTTAGCGGTGTGAGCTTCGCTGCATTCCACCACACGTTTTAAACTCTCATCTTTCACCGATAGAACGTTTAGCTCTCTGTCTTCACCTACAGACATGACCTCTTCATTCTTCCTGTTCCACCATTGCATGGGAATGTGAGGGGGGTTTAGGGAAGTGGAGGGGAGCCTCTGTCCAGCAATGGCGCTGTCACCTGTTGCTTACTCTGACGCCTTCAAACGAAACACCCTTTGAGGCTCAGTTTAATCATCTGGAACCAAAACATAATGCCAGGGCTCGGCGGATCTGGATGTGGCAGTACACTGTGCCTACAGCTCATCACTGAGGTGAAGCCAAACCAAAATGTTGCCCCTACCCGCACGAAAATTATGATCGATTTCCTGTCTTGATACAAGCTCTTGAAAGGAAAAAAGACTCCATGCCGATCGTAAATCAAACTGTCTTCGACGTCCTCAAGGCGAACATCGACAGGGGGTGACCGAGTGTCCTCACCTCCTCGAGTCACTTGTCTTGTTATTGGTGAAACCACTTCAGCCATTTTTCCCGAGGCTTCCCGTGCTCGCACTATTTTGGGAGTTGTCCTGGTTCAGCGGAGCTGGAAATTCACGCCCATATGTTGTGTGTGTGTGTGTTCTTGTACTTGCTGCAGAGTGAGGACCAAAAATCGTATAAAACCTACAAAGGGAGGACATTTTGGCTGGTCCTCACTTTTTTTCACCCCTTAAAAGGCTTTTTCAGTGTTAAGACGGGTTTTAGGGTTAGGGTTAGAATTGGGTTTAGGTTAGGGTTATAAGGGGCTAGGGAATGTATTATGTCTATGGGTCCTCACTTTGATAGAAGCGCAAACATGAGTGTGTGTGTGTTTCTGGTATTCCTTATGTTGTGGGGACCTAAATCTGTTTGCACAGTCCCAATATATTATTGGGACTTGTCTTCCTAATGGGGACAAAAATCAAGTCCCCATAACGAAAATAACTACATTTTAAGGTGAAGACATGTTTTAAAGTTAGGCTGAGGTTAGGGTCAGGATTAGGGCACTAGTTATAATGGTTAAGGTCAGAGTAAATCTCCAGGTGCACTAATAGACAGAAAAAGTCACAACACACAGACTTGAATGCCCTCAGAGAACTGCCCTGCTTTAGAGGCCAATCATTTGTGGCCTCTAAAGCAAAAATATACATTTAAAAGTGGATTGTTTCTAAAGGAGTGCCTTTGGAGTGGAGGCAAGTCAAGTGATGCAGTGCTTTATAAGATGCTCTGCCACTTTGTTCCATGTGGCTGTCCTTCCAATTAAAAAGGGTGCTGTGTAGAAGTTCCCTACTGTACCTACAAGACAGTGTCCCAAAAGGTGTCCTTAG
This sequence comes from Brachirus orientalis, assembly GCA_016785285.1. NCBI lineage: Eukaryota > Metazoa > Chordata > Actinopteri > Pleuronectiformes > Soleidae > Brachirus > Brachirus orientalis. The sequence goes on along the minus strand of JAFBJR010000427.1, from coordinate 6,244,110 downwards.
GGCAGAGGTGTCAAACTGGTGGCCCACGGACCACATGCGCCCCCCCCCAATGGATTACATACAGCCCACTTAATGTCATGTTAAACATATAACAATAATAAGATCAGATAATCAGACGTAATTATCGCATTATTAAATGTCTTACATTACACATTAAATCACATACACAGTATAAGCTTGTTTGGTGTTTTAATTCCAGTTGTCCATGTTATTATTTACTTAATATTAGATGTTTGTAGCATTTCTATGTTTATGATATTACTACATTTATCTTGTGTCATATATGTGTTTTACTGTGAAGTGTATATCATTCCAGATCAAAACAAGCACTTTTACTTTGAAATTCTGTGACGTACCATCATGAACATCTTTATTGTGACATCAGGATTGAATATTATTGCCCACTCCCTACTGAAAAATTGTTTCCCCCCCCTTTTTCCCTTTTTTTTCTCTAAACTGGTTCCCTCTTGACCAGACTAGACACTCATTTGCCCCCAGGTCATTTGAGTTTGTCACCTCTGCCTTAGAGGAAATGATATTCAGTACTGCATAGTAAATGGCCATCTCAGTGATAGAAAGTGATGCTTTCCCTTTGTAGGTGTCCATATGTGTGTGAGAATGTGGGCAATTATGTACTAGTGATATGTGCCCCACTGGTGTAGAGTAGGTGCCCTCTTAATTTTCACCCCTGCCCTTCTCATTGTCTGTGCACACCACTGCACTACAACCACCTTGAGCAAGAGTGTGAGCCCGGCCCACCATGCTTTATGCACATCTGTACAAGTGTACACACACACTTCACATATAATTAAATGAAACTCGATACTTCAACCTTTGCACTCAAGAGGGACGCTCTGGACTGCACCTATAATCCCACAAGGGTGTACTCTCAGCATAGAAAGTGGGCTCAGTGTGTGCCACGGATACGGGAAAGCATTTCATCCACTCCATCAGTTGTTACTGGTGAATAATGGCTGTAATTTCTATTTGTCATGACATTTTCTTAATGCAAATTCAGTTAGCTCTATGTGTATTCATCCTGTACAATAGTCCTGCATGGTCATAGTTGTATCTATAGAGTGAATAGAGTGTACATGGTCATTATTTATGTTTGCTTTTCTATTATTATATTGTCCCACATATATATATATATACAGTATATATAGTCTTGTTTTCTTTTTGTCACTGTGTCTTAGTAATATTTCACTACACAATTTAATTTTATTTTGACACATGCTTTGGCAATGTAAACATGTTTCCCATACCAATAAAGCCTCTTTGAATTGAAAATTGAAGTTGAATTGAGTTACTTAAGCTGTGTAGCTTTTACTACTTGAGATTTAACATTTTTCTTTTGTAGTATTATACTGGGTCTGTATGCTCATAATATTCAGTATGTAGTAAAAATTAATGTTACACAATCCTAATTTTAACTGTGACTTTTCTATTATTGGTTGTTTTGGTATTGATTTCTTTTACATTTGTACACCCTTAGCCTGTGCTATACACTTGAAATTGCATTTGATTCATATGAAAAGTGCTGTTTGAATAAAGTTCTCTTTGACTACACATCAATTAACACTCTCCTATATGTGTTTTGTCGATCTTTCGGGTACAGCAGTGTATTTACAACCATTACAACACTGTAGTAGCCTACCGTTGCTTTTAAAAACAGATCTGGGAACTTCTTTCACGGTTAACTCAGGCTTCGTCTCGCCCCGAACAGCAGCTCCAGGTTCCTCCAGCTCCTTCCATGGATTACGAATCGCCCTCGTCGGCTTCCGTCCCAATGCTCTCTGGGTGCGGAAGTGTTGTCGTACAGAATTGAGCAGCAGCAGCTGCAGAACCACAGCTTCGTTTGTCTCCATTGGCAGACTTTGTTTTATCCGTGTCCCCCGGGGCTTAGCGCTCATTCCGACCGTGCAGCTTAGCAGTATTATGCCAGCGCCGTCCGGAGTGTGGGAGCACCGTGCGAAGTGGTGAGGAGATGTTTTATGTTGGGGCTACAGCTAACTTAGCATCTAGTGATGGAGAAAGCTAGCCTGTCAGAGCTGACCCGGGTTTGCGACAGAACCGTGTGTCATTTTCCCCACAAAGAGGGCTGTAAATGTGTGAAACGCAAACATGTCGGCATTTCAGGCAAAGCACAACCGTCACGTTTGGTCTGATTTATTCTGTCTGTGTAAGAGTATGCTAATCATATGACCACCTGTTCACTGTTTACATCTTTGTTTTCATTCGGCAGCAACCGAACAATGCGTTTCTGCTGTTTCCTTGGTAGTGAATAGCAGTGTATAAATACGTGAAACCTTTTATATACTTCACTTAAGTGAATTAGGATTCATATCAAGCTTAATGCAGTGTAGTCATAATGTACAATGTTACACACTGGGCAGTTTCGACAGGGTTTAACACAGTTATATGTCAATGAGCACACTCAAGCAAAAATGCACAAAAGAAAACAGGCTGGATTATCAACTATAAATATGTACTTTATTGATCCCAGGCTGGAAAATTGTGTTGAATGTATATCCAGTAGTAGAAAACAGTAGTAGAGACTGGGATGAATGGATGGTAACATGGATAAAGTGCAAAGTTCTATTTGTCAGACAGAGTTAATTTATTGTATAGTGTGATGGCTTGAAGCAGGAAACACTCCTTGTAATGGCCCTCCGCTGTAACAAGTCTGTTGGAGAAGGAGGAGGAGAAGGTCTGTCCAGTGTGCGGTGAAGAGGGTGGTCACGATTATCCATGATGGATAACAGTTTGTTCAGTGTCGTCCTCTCCACCACAGCCTCACATCTTACCTGCTTGCAGCCGATCACAGAGCCAGGTATTAGGTAGCTGCCTATGGGTCCACACACTCACAGGTACCACGGAGATATAACACTGGTCCTGACAATGTGATAAAATACAAATGTGGTTTTGAAAAGTTACATTACGTACATGGGCAGTACCTCTGTATTGTGAAAATAAATGCCCTGCCATACCCATTTACACATTGCTGACACAGCTGGTAGGATAAATTTGTGTCTTTTCCAGGGACATAGGGCATACATGATTTTTGCTTTACTATATTCCATCTTTCATAGTGTTGCACTGGCCTCATTGTTTTACAAACACTAATATTCTGTACTGTACTTCTTTATCTTTAGGTCCTGAGAAGGGCAACTTTACTAATGAGTTAACTGTTGTTGTTATAGAGTTTCCGTGAATCATCTATATGGGCCATCTTCTCTCGAAAAATGGTTATCGCCTGAAGAAAAGGACACGCAAGTTGCATCACAGAAAGAAGAAGAAGAGGAATTGTTTTCTGCAGGGGCCTTGTATGCTGTGTTTTATTGTTCACAGCAATAGCAGCAGTCACGACGACGACAACCATTTGGAGGTCAGTGTCAACGGCAGTGGGTGCCGTCACAACAGCATCACAGGAATCAGTGTACCTGTTGTGGCTGGAGTTGGCATTGGAGCAGTAGCTGCCTCGAAGCTTGCTGAGCAATACGCAACACTCACATCTCCCGAGGACTGCTCTAAGTTTCTGTTATCACCAAGTGAACTCTCTATCTGGGAGGGCCAGGGCAGGAACTTGCTATCGGCTGTTCCTGCCAAACTGATACCACCACAAGCACTGTTTCGAACAGCCGGGGTGTCACTGAGCATACCTATACCCGTGCCTGTGCCTGGTTGCACCAGCGACTACACTGAGATGGTAAGGCATAGTGCTGCACCAACTGGACATTTGTAAATGTACCTGCTGAATAAATAACCATGATTTAACCAAGTTTGTCTAAGTCGCTGTAGATTAATGTAGATCATTAATTTACATTCCTGCATTTAGAAGGAGCTGTCAAATTCTCAACTTTAGCAAACTTCCTTAAAGGCCCAGTGTGTAAAAATGAGTGATATCTAACATTAAAACTGCCAACTGCAACAAAGTGAGGAGGACTCCTTCAAGCTGACACACACATACACACTCTATCGCTATATGTGAATTGTTTTGTCATATATATTTTCAGGTGTAATAATATGGAGGGAGTAATTTCTAAAACCCTGTTTGAGAACATAGCCTTGAAATTTAAGTTTAGTAATTCCAGCAGACACAATTTAAAACATCACACTGTGTAACCCTGGTTTTATTTAATGTTCCTTGAAGATCCAAAGCCAAGGTTACTCTTGGGTTTTTGTTGAATCGTGACATGGATGTTGCAGTGTTCTTGCACACTGTGATTTTACTGTACATTTAAATTTGCTTTGACTTGCCTAAAATGTGGCTCATGTGTGTGTTTGTCTGGATGCAGGTGTGTAAGAGGAAGTGCTCTGAGGTGCAGAGGTGCACCCCCTGTAAGCAGCCACGCTGTGCCTTCACTGCCCCTGAAGGAGGGCTGGAGAATGGATGTGTGGGAGGAGGTGGAGGAGAGACCTCCTCTAATTCTGAATCTGGCCACTGCCACCTTCCCCTCTGTCCACTTCCATCATCTTCCTCTGCATCCTCCTCATCCTCCTCACCTGCTGATGGCTGTTGTGGGTTGGGTGCAGATTTACCCCACAGTTCAGACTCGTTGCCCTGCTGCCTGCATCATTACGAAGACTGCCAGACGAGAAGTTCTGAAAATGCTGATCACTTAAGTATCAACCACCTGCCTTCATCCATCCTTCTAAAGGTTAGAGATCATCAGAATTCCATATTGTTTTGGAAGGTTTAAACACACAAAAATGATTGTTAAATGGCTGTACATCTTCTCAGGTGCTCTCCCACTTGACAGTTAAGGAGCGCTGTCTGTGTGCCTCACTGGTTTGTAAATACTGGAGGGACCTCTGTTTGGATTTCCAGTTCTGGAAGCAAATTGACCTCAGTGGCCTCCAACAAGTAAGCAAGTTATCTGTTGTCTCAATGTACTGTATTATTTCATATTCAGTAGATAAGCAAACTATATTTTATTTTTAATTCTTTTTTTTACCCTAGACTTAGACTGACAGTGAACAAGTTTTAGTGTCTTGCCAACAGAAAGGATGACTGTTTCTGTTATCTCTGTCTCCAGGTAAACGATGATCTTCTGGTGAAAATAGCTTCTCGGAGGCAGAACGTGACAGAGATTAACATTTCAGACTGCAGAGGGGTCCATGACCATGGTGTGTCTTCCCTGGCGTCTCACTGTCCAGGCCTGCAGAAGTATACAGCATACCGCTGCAAGCAGTTAGGTGACATGTCCCTGTCAGCCTTGGCCACACACTGCCCTCTGCTGGTGAAGGTGCATGTGGGCAACCAGGACAAACTAACTGATGATGCACTGAAAAAGGTATGTTGTGTGCATGTCTGTGATACATTGGCCATATGTTCATCTAATTTACAAATAAAAACCTAAAGATTTTCAGAATCTAATCTTACACACGCAAATGTATCTTTTCTTTGTGTAGCTGGGAGAGCACTGCAGTGAGCTAAAGGACATCCACTTGGGACAGTGCTACAGTATCACAGATGAAGGCATGGTGGCTTTGGCTAAAGGATGTTCTAAATTACAGAGACTCTACTTGCAAGAGAACAAACTGGTCAGTCCTCCACCTCTGGTCTCAGTTTTTCCCCATTTGCCTCAGAGCTTCTCGTCAGTTGTCTGTCTCTGTAAAGTGTCCAACTTCGTAACTATGGTCAGCAGAACTTTAGTGGAGCAGTCTGGCCCTTTTCACTAAGAAGTCTTAATTAAACTCTTCAACTACTTCAAGTTTTACAGGCCGAATATAAATGCTTTATCTTCCCTTTAACCTCTTTGAGTATGTTTAGTCAAGCTAATCTTATTTTAATGCACTTTTGCTTCATAGTTTCATTATAGACATTCACTTGAAAAAAAGGAAAAAATGCCTCTTAATTAAATTTAAAATCAGCATTTAAAGTTGAAATTAAAATTCAAGTAAAATTATGATCTCTTGACAAAATGGAAAATTAACTCTCTTTTTTATTTAAATGACAATTATTTAACAATAATTTCATTATCACAGCATGCATTTTATATATCATCATCATGACATGACCTTCAACAGCTAACTGCCTTTTTTCACTTCTTTCCCACATTGTATATATTTTTATGAAAACTGCAGGTACAAAAGAAAGTAACTACTATTATTTTAAAGCACAAGTAAACGTCACTGTATTCGTTTCCGGAAACAGGCCACAGTTTTTTGATACTAATGCTGAGACAAGCAATTCTTCACTGAGTTGCAACTACATCCAATCCAATCCAATACAACTTTATTTATAAAGCACTTTAAAACAACACAGTTTACCAAAGTGCTATACACAGACAACACAATTTTTTGAAGGGCTTTACACTCTGTACAGCAAGTGACACCCTCTATCCTTAGACCCTAAAATCGAGTGAGGAAAACACCACTAAAAACCCTTGTACAGGGAAAAAAAAAATGGAAGAGACTCCGGATAAGCCACAGAAGAGGAATCCCTCTTCCAGGGCAGACAGATGTGCAGTAGGTGTCACATGTACAGTAAAAGTTCAGCAGATTACAAACAAAACATCAAGTATTTCAAACAGAGAAAAGATAAGAAGACAGAGACCAGGATGGTAAAGACAGTAAAACAATAAGACAGTAAAAGTAAACATCTCAAACTGAGTTAAAAGCCAAAGAGAAAAAAAAGTGCTTTAAGAGTGGACTTGAATGCATAAAGTAAGTTGGCCTGCCTGATGTGCAAAGGCAGTACATTCCACAGTTTCGGGGCAGCAACAGAAAATGCGCGGTCACCTCTGAGCTTCCTCTTTGTCTTAAGGACAACTAAAAGTGGCTGGTCTGCTGACCTTAGAGAGCACGAGGGAGCACACAGCTGAAGCAGGTCAGACAGACACTGAGGGCCAAGACCATGAAGACATTTAAAAACAAATAAAAGGATTTTAAAATCAATCGTACAACGAACCGGGAGCCAATGAAGAGAAGCTAAAATTGGAGTAATGTGCTCTCGTTTTTTACACCAGTTAAAAGCCTAGCAGCGGCATTTTGGACCAACTGTAGTCGAGCGAGTGACGTCTGGTTAAGCCCAACACAGAGTGCATTGGAGTAGTCCAAACGGTTCACGTTAGCTTTGACCAATGTTCTTTATGTTGGTTTCTTTTACGGAAAAAGAACATTAACGAGACATGTCTGTTTATAACCCCTTGTTGTTTAGATGTTATCACATCTAATATTTTTTTTACACTGTATCATTAATCAGGACCTGATGTAATTCATCAATGTCCACATAAGTTGTAAGCAACAGCTGAATTTGTTAAAACCCTGTTTATCAAATTAATAGTGTATTGAATTAGCAGGTGAGAGATTAATATTGCCACTGATAACATTTAAGCACAGCAGTCTCAGTTTCAGTCATTTTTCAGAGGTGAGATCATTGCAGGTATTTTAGTCATTCTGGCAGAAAAATGGGCTGAGCTTATATGGGAATTATGTCTAGGAGCTGTGGTTGCTTAGCCTAAAATTGTCACTAAGTTTGCCAGAAACTGAGTCAACTAGAAACTTGCCGTTCCTCAGAGGACATTTATTCTCTCTGAGTAAATCTCCTCCAACTACTTAGATAAATACGTGCGATTTTCTGTAATTACAATTTGCAAAATGCTTTGGCTGAATACAGTATGTAGACACACTGACTTCCAAAACAGCCCTAAAATTGAGATTTTCTGATCTGGTACTCGTTTACTCTTAACCTTCAGATGATATTTAATGGAATAATAATACATATTGTATCACATATTGTATCAAGATCTTAGGAGGTGATCCTAGCTCTCCAACTCTGAGGACTGTATTTCACTGTGTGTCAGATTTACATAGACAAACCAAAAAGGGTTGAAGCAGCTTGATGGTTTTACATGAAAGATGAATACACATACTGACCATTTATGGGGCCATGGTGTTGGCTGAACCCTTGTTCTTTACATGAACAGATCCATTGATTGAAATGGTTTGCAGATGCTGTGAAGTTACAGTAAAAAAACCCCAAACACCTATATACCATATTATTAGTCCTCTCCTCTCCTCTCCTCTCCTCTCCTCTCCTCTCCTCTCCTCTTTGTGTTGGCTTTTGCAGTGCAAGGATCACCTGATCAATCTCAGATGAGGATGAGCCTTTCACTCACTCTGATCTGCCATCTTTTTCTTCTTTTTCTCCAAAATAGAATATTTTAATCGCTGCAGGATGATTCTGTGTGGTCTTTCACTTGTTCCTTGCCATGTGCACACCCACATACATTTGTCTCTTTTCCTTTGCCTGTGCTTGTCGTGGTTTCACTTCCACGCTAGAGGATTATTTTTCTCTTTGTTAAGCCCAGATTCTGCTCTGTAAATGGTTAAATAGGTTTTTGTGGAGGGAAGGGGGAGCAGTTTCTCTCAATAAAGCTTTTGTAGCCTGAAGGCAATATTCAAACACTACTTGTATGAATAATATGAGTAGTAATTCTACTAATGTTGTTCTGTCAGTATCCAAAATATTTAAACCACAAAACTCTAAATCATGATTATTAGTTGACTGAGGAAATGTTAAGACTTAAATTGTGGTGGAAATATATTTCCTTTATATATATATATATCCTTTTAAATGCAAAAGGAGTTAAAATTACATGTACATTATTGTCACATTTGTAATCTAGAAGGGCACATAAGTTCTTTTATTTTAACAAGTTATTGTCAAAGTGATAGCTAAAAGTTGCGCATGCAGTAGCAAAGATGTGTCCAGCTTTTGTTAATATCTTCTAATTTTGTTTGAAGTTGACAAATAAGGTTTTGCTCTTCCATAGCCTGTTGCCTAGGGCCAAATCACCCCGGGGCTATAGATAACCCAGGGCTAAGAGTATATTTTGTGAAAGGCAGGTGACTGGTGTCTCTGGATCCCACTCCTTTTTGACATCTACCCTGTATTCTTCATTGGCGTTCATCCACTATTTATGTCACAGTTGGTTATATTACACACCAGTTGCCTTTCAAGTCTTGTTTTTATCTTCTGAAGTGTTTTTCTCTCCTCTCCCCTTCATTCACATTGTCTTCTCTTCCACCACCTTGGAGGGCAAAGACTCTGAGAATAGTAAATTTCCCCTTCCCTCATCTCAGGTCAGTTTGCTGCAGAAGGAAGTTTAAGTCTAATTTCTGTCAGCTCCAGAGAGCAGCTGGTGGACAAGTTAAGCCGCAGAAACCTCTAACCGTGTCGGTAACTTTACTTTCAGTTTGACAAACATTGCAATCTGCAAACATTTTTGCTAGTGAAGCATTTTTTTTTTTTACTCCCCTTTCTCTAAAAATTTTTTATCTGCCCTCCTGTCTTGTTAAAATCAAAGAGTGTGCATTTAATTTTCCTGAAGGGTAATGGGAAGAATCTTCCACTGGCTCATCTCAAACACATTGTATCTGCCTGCAGACTCACACAGACTCTGATTATTTACAGTTTTAATTAGTCCAAAATGTGGAAATGTAAGTGGAACTGGAGAGATGACCTAACATAGATTCACATGCCCTCAATTAAGGTATAATTACCACTGTGCATGTTCAATCATAGCCTCTCTCCCAAGCTTTCACCGCATTTTCCAGCTCTCTCACTTTAACCATTTGGAACTGAAGGGATGTAGTTGTCAGAGGAGAAAAGTGAAACACTGAGAAAGGTGGACTGTCAAAGTGAGTGGTGTTTTTTGGCCATTGGTCAGTGATGGACACTTAATCTCCTACTCTGATTGGCTGTATGTCTAGCTTGTCTCAGGTCAGATTTTTGCTGGCAGGGTAAATGACAAGGAGGCCACACTGGTTCAGTCAGACATAATCACAGATTCCATTGTATATTGACATTAGTCAGATTTCAGAGGAAGAGCAAAGACAAAGGAAGCAATAATGATAGCTGTCAGTTATTATGGTATAGAGCCTTTGACATAACACACACATTCACTAATATGAGACAGTGTAACATACACACACACGGGAGCATGAATGAATTGCTGCCAGCTGCTCTAGAATCTCCTCTGGAAACTTATTTCACATATTTGACTGTAATTAGAGATAAACAGAACCACACTGACTAGCTCCACACACATATACACACACGCACACACTTGAGTTGATTGTCCATCTCTTTTACGTGATTGGCCCCAGTCTCCCCTGGTCTTTATAGATGGGAGCTAAGACTTTTCAGCATTTTAATGCCACTTGTTTGTGTCATGTCTTAGGCTGCTAAAGGCAGTGGATATTGTCTGTCAGAGGAAGGGAAATGTTTGCTTCCATCCAAAATGTCCATGTTTTTATGTCACTGACTCTACCTACAGTATAGGTGGAGTCTAGATGTAATGAACTGAAGTGGTGGAGATACCATATGTTGGATAATATTGTCATATAAAACCAAATAATCCTTTTTGTTCCTTTGCTTTTTAAGGTTTTATGTGTTTTCTTTTTCAGTTTTTTTTATCCTCCCCCTTATCTGTTTCTTGTGTTTATCTCTCCTCCTTATCATTTTTAGTTGTGTTGAAAAGAAAATGTATGCTCCCCAAAAAATTTATATTAATAATGTATCAATTAATCAAAGAAACCCAACATCACTGCAACAGCATTCCCTTATTTGTTACACAATGGGCTTCGATTGTAACTTCCTTCCTCAGCTGTTGGCAGCAATTATTTATCAAGAAATAATTCACCAACAAAGTCACTGAAGACTCCAGACATGTGAACATTGTTATAAGGGTTACAGCATTTGACATATTACAGAAACAGAATACGAAATGCACTCAGTGACACTGGTAGATGTTGAATACAGGATGCATTTTACTATAAACTATTTTGTTTGGAAGAAAACTGTAAAAAGAGAAGAGAGAATGCACTTATCTCTCACTGCTGGTACCTCATTAGGATTGGGGTTTAGTTGAGAAGTAAACTCATTATTTTTACACTTTTAAAAAGTTGTCACTGGTTACATTCTCTGCATGTGGTTTAAGGCAACAGACAGCACATTCCTCTTTCCAGTGCCCTCCTCTACAGTGCTCTTTTGAAGTGACTCAGCATCGATCACTGCCCCCAAAATGCTTCTGTGTTTGTGTATTTTGGCTCCTTGCTGATTGGCATTTGCCTGAAGAGTAATCAGATGCATTAATGAGCACTGACTTTAACTTGGACAGCTGGCTGCACTCAGACACAAAAATCATCGATATGTTCCCTCTGTCTGCCCAAGAACAAAACAAGTTTTAGAGGGTAAAGGAAGAAAGGGGAGTAAGAGAGCAATATTTCACCTTGCTGTAGTGATTTCTTTTCAACGTTGGTTACCTCAGGAAAAAATTCAGCGTGTGGCTTCTCTTCCACTGCTCCATCAACAACAAAGGTGAAGTTACTTTTTGCAAAAGAGAACAAAACCTTGGTGTGGTCGGATGCTCTCTGGGATTCCTTAAATTGCTCTGAGAAATGTTGAAACTATAAAATACCCAAGAAATGTGAAAGCCGACATAGCTGGCTCTCTAACAAATATTACAATATTCATACCAAAGTTGAAAATCTTTGCTATCCATTGCAAACAAAGTGCAGCTGAAGTAATAAGGGTAGCTTTCTTATTGAAATACCTCTGTTTCTTTTTGCCGACTTGAAATTAGTTTTTGCACAGAAGCAAAGTGATCAATAACAGCTTGATGGCATCAGTGGAAAAGGTTATTAATGGGAATAAGCATATTGTTAGGAGCAATAGTATATTATCTTGTCATAAGTCCTGGTTTGATGGTATTTTAGTGGCATTCAGACAATTTTTGTACAAAATGCCTTAACCATTTTGCAATAAATTAAATTTTTAAAATATATTTTACATTTTCTTTTATCTGGTTAATTTTTAGAATGACGAGAACCAGCCTGTTTACTTTAGGTATTTATGCACTGTATTGTTTTTGACACAATATGCTTTTGTGGTGCTGGATATTATTTTCACATTTACCACCGTTATGCCCTGGTGCTTTTACATGGTGTGCTTGGTTTTCACCTGCAGAGGGTGTAGTAGGACTGGATAAGAGAAGTAATAGAAATGTGATAGCCTGTAAGCAAAAAGCAGCTGAGTGTGCCTCTAATACTTAAACTGCACGCAAACATCTAATGCCCTTAAAAAAACAACAAAGTATAATTTAACAAGAATTGATTGACACTCACTTTATTTTTTTCCTTTGTGACTTTCCCTCTTTCCTTTTTCTTTGTGAAAATTAATATTCACAAGAACTCATTTAAAGGTAGCTCGACTGTGACCAGAATGGTGTTTAATAACTAGTTGATATTTAAGGCTTTAATATTTCCCTCCACAAAAGTGGCTGCTTGCTGTTTGCACCTTTCAGGTACATTAGTCTTTTCACAGCTGTAGCCAGAAACTGTGAATGGCCTTTGCATTTGTTGTACTACAAAGGCTATAATCTTTCAGCACTGAACATGTAGCACTGGCAGCACATATCTCCATGACGTTATCAACCATTCGCCCACATCTACCAGACTTCCAGGACAAGTAGTGAAGAATGTTAAGTTAATACGATTTACTTTCCTCTTCCTTTTCTGGCTCTGGCTTTCTCTGGCTGAGCACATGGAGGAATGGCAGCCTGAGATGGGATAAAGCACAGATGAAACCCACATTTTCTTTTCTTGTTTGAAACATTTCTTTTTCATTGGATGTCTATTGGCTAGTGTGCAGATTGTACAAAATTTATCTTACCTTCCAGCTTGTAGCACACTGTTTTTTTAAGACTTTTCCAAGCTGTAGAGTCCCATTTATTAAAATGTATTTTGAAGTTAAATAGGGGACTATTTTGGATGAAGTATTGGTGAACTCCTTAATCAATTAATCAGCAGCCCTTTTTGGAAAATTAATCAGTGATTTCAAGGACAAACTCTCTAACCAAAATCAAACACTCTTGTTCAGCTTATTTATTTTCTCTATTTTTCTAAAACCTGATTCTGATCTAACTTAAAGTATAATTATGGCACCTCTGATCTTAATACTTAGTTTGTTGATCACCCTTGATAATCACCAGCTAATTGTAAAGACTCATAATAGCTTGTAACTTTCTGATGGTCTCTCTTGCTGAAAAAAGAAAAAAGAGAGACGCAGGTTTCAAATCTCTTGAGTGCCAGTGCCAGACTTTGACCTGGTCTGTGTTTAAACTGCTTTAGAGGCCTTCTGGTCATCCAGCTTCAGACAGCAGTGTTGTCTGACATCCACCGAGGGACGTCACTATGATTCATGGCCCTGTCCGACACCTCAGTCACGCCTTTCTTAATTTCTGTGCGCTCTCTCTCTCTCTCTCTCTCTCTTTCTCACTCTGATGAGTTTTCTTTTTGTTTAAGAAGGGCAGAAATTATGCCATTATTTAAAGTGAGAGCCCAAAGCCAGGATGGAGGCTTTGCCTTTCGCCCAATGGGCCGCTTTTTGTGTATCATGATGAATAGCTTTCAATGGGGATTCACGTCTGCCCTGTTTAATTGAGAAAAGACAGAAGTGTAAAACAAATGAGCAGAGAGCGTTGGTCTACGTGATGTCTTCAGCTTATTTAAAATACTTTTTTTTTATCTCTTCGCACTTTTGGGCTCACCAGTCATCCCATCACTCTCCCCTCAAACAAGCCATATCCTCCCTCTGTTTTTCCCTCCTCCCACTGCCACGTCTCCTCATGACTTAGAGACTAAAGTCGCTCTAGGTTGACTTCATTTGTGATGATTGATAAGAGGTAGAAGACCGCATGTCTCAAAATGTGTCCAGAGGTGTATCCATTTGTGTGCATGACCCATCCCCTCCTCAGCATTTTCCGCAACTGGTTCACCCCTCCACCAGACATCACCCTGTGATGCATTCAGGGCCTGTGATAGCAGTGGTTCAATACTTGGGATAATGAATGTGTTTAATAAGCACAGTGGGTCGATGGGCTTAATGAAGGTGTGACAGAGAATGGGCTTGGAGAATGCTGCCGGAACGAGACTCTAACGAGCCTCTGGGGTTAACGAGGTCATGCTGTAATCGGGATTCCCTCACATGCGCAGTTTCTCTCTCTGTCTCTATTTTCATCCCCTGCTTCCTCTCTCATTTTTCTCCTCTGCGTTTTCTGTTTTGTACATCTTATGCAGGTATAGGACACTGAAGCAGAAAAAAATGGGGAATAGCAGTAAATGGTCTGGAACTTGGTGACTCACAGCTCAGGGCATTTGTGCCCCTGTGGCAGGCACACTTATCTTTTTGGCTATCAGCTTGGCCTGGCCTCTGCCTGTTTTTGCTCTTCATAGTACACGTTTGTCCCTCTGGTTTCTCTTTGAGATGTTCTACTTCTTGCTATATCTTGCCTTTTCTGCATTGCCTTCCTCCGTGTTCTTATTATGCATTTTATTTTATGTTTCTGTTCATTTGTCGTGTATGGCTCTCTGTTTGCCTTGCTTGCTGCAACTTCCCCATCTGTTTAAGGATGACCTGGCTTAGGAATGCTGGTTGAAATGTTCTGAAACAGTGTTTTTGTAAGATGTGGATTTCTAAGAGGCTTGCCAGGCTATTTCAGGAGACTGGGAACCTTTATTGTAGTGTGGCCTGATGTCAGAAAAATCTCTCTGAAAACGGAAAAAAGAAAAACTCTTTTGTGACATTTAAATATTTTTATTCTGTTGTTTGGGGTTAAATAAAACCCATCTGGTTGCAGATAAGATTTAGTTGATCTTGAGTTTTAAATGATTTACTAATGTGCACAAGCGTATAGTCTCAAACATTGTCATTTGTCTTGTCAGCTACACAGATAATCAGATTTGATGAAGTTTGTACTGTAATTCAGCAGGATTCTTGCCACCTGTTGAGGCAGTACCCGATTTGTGCATTATAGTCTCTTACCAATACCTGCTTACACTTTCCTTTGTCCCTCTATTTGCATTTCTATAATGTGATAAAGGATAACGGTATGCTGTTTTTTTTTAATCATTTATTTTCTTTCTCTCCATTTTTGTCTCACTCGTCTTTGTAGAGTTGATCAGTTCTCACTAAGACTTTATGTGTTTCACATAGTTGCACCCCACTGCACACAGCTATACAGTCTCACACTCCTACAGAGTGTTGATATAATTTAAGTCAATAATGTTAAACTCTGCAGCAGGTTTTCTGCTCTCTGTCACCACCAGTCCAACACCCACTCCTGTCCTGTCTTCAGGAAGCAGTCTCTTCCTCCCTCTCTCTCTCCAGCACCAGCATGTCACCAGTGGCAAAATGTGACTTCCTGAACCTCACATTTCTTCGCCTTGTGTTGCCAGAGTGCAACGGCGTTATGAGATATAGCGTGGAGACAAGCAATCGATTAATGGTGCACTTAGCTGGGCTAATTAACAGCTATGTAGAAGTGGAGAACGCATCAGGCAGCATCAAGGAGGTTGTTTCCCCATCGCTAAGGCCCTATATAACCTTTGAATCATAGATCACTTTACAGCATGGTTACAATCAAAGGTACAACATTGCTCTTACCATGATCACTTTGAAAGATAGCATAGGTCTTTCAGGTGAACAGAAGTTCGATTGACATTGTTGCCACAATAAAGAGACATTTTGTCATTATCATGTCAGGATAGTTTTAAGAGCTGTGTTTGATAAAGACCCTATATAATCTTTCAAGCTTGGTTTCTAACACATTAAATCTACCTCTCTGCCTTGTTTTCATTTCCCTCTTTCCACCTGTCTTTCAAAACCTTCCTCTCCTTTGAGAGTGAGAATGACATGAACAGCAGCTTTTACTGTCATCTGCCAGTCCAACTCACATTCCCCGGTACTCTCCTTGAATCCCCCCTCCTACCCTCTTCCTCTGCTCTCCTCAACTCCTGTCAGATACACCTCTGTTGGAGAATTTGGCTAAGCTAAATTAGCTCTCAATTAAAAGTGAATTTTGTGAGAATGAGCATGCTCCAGAGGGTGCAGATGAAAGGGAAGGCAGAGCCAAGGTGCCGCCGGGCTGTCTGATGCGCTGTCTGTGCTTGGCTGCGTTGTATATTTTGTGTCATGCAAAAGTAAATTATGTGCGTGTTATAGAGTGAAGACAGCTGATTTGCATTTAGATAAATCCCTGTGGATGTGTGAATGTCATTGAGATGCAGGGGTCTGTACTCAATGCCCCCCCTACTTAGACACCTTCTTCCTACAGGGGAGGACGTGTGTGTTAATGTGTGTGTGAGACAAAGCTCTTCGGTTGCTGGACTACTTGGAGCATTTGCCCCACTTCTCTAGAAAGTAGTGACGGGAAGGGGAATAAGAGCCATTACTGAAATCAGAGGTGTGTTAACATGTGTGTCTGCCCAAAATAAATGTATGGCTGATCTCTCTGTACCTGCACAGAACTAAAATTCTGACTAATGAGAAGTGACTGAACACAACTCACAGACACTGCACCCTGTTAGACTGATACAGTGTTGAGAGCAGAGAGCTGTCAAAGGTGTGACTGCTCAGTTTTCACATCTGTCCTTCATCACTTACAATTAATAATGACACTTAGCTGCACACATTGAAAACTTTGGGCAGCGGGTGGTATGCAGTGTCCAGACCCTGACAGATTTAATTAGTTCTTTTTGATTATGTAGCAACATTCCTGCTGTTAGCCAGCCCAAATTTCACCTGTAATATATTCTGTGATGGGAGTTCATGTTTAATGCATTTTTGGGCCGTATTCTTTGATGCCTGCAGCCCCATTCTACTTTTAGGGGATATTTTTTAACTCATGAGAAGGCACAAATATACTAAAGATGAATTGCTCCCTGTGTGAAACTTTTGTTCCCAAATTTTTAAGCTGGTTTTACATTTGCAGGAGAATACACATGTTGGAGGTAATCTGTAGGCACTGTTAATCTTTGCCAAAATTTGAATAGGTCCCATTTTGGCAAAGAGTCAAAACATTAAGGATCACTTGTTAATGTTGGTGTTTGTGCCAGATGGTGTGGTTTGGTGCTTTAGGTCTGTTGACTGGTTGAGGGGGAAGTCGCACAGTGTTGATTGACAGTCAGGGGTGTGTGGGGGCAGATGGGTTGCGATGGCAGTAAATATGAAGCCAGTGTGATAGGTGAAGGTCAGTGTGGGAGGTAGAGGAGAAGCTGTGCCTGGCTGGAGGGTGCGTTTGTGTTTTTGCATGTCTGTAAGAAAGAGAGAGAGGTAGAGTCTCAATTTCAGTTTTATATGTGTGGTATTGTGTATGTGTGTATAAGTGAGTGAGGGTGAGGCGTTTAATTTCATCTTATTAAAGTTGTCAGCGTCAATATTACTTGTTTAAAAAACAACAACAAACAAATAACCAAAGATCAAGTTTTTTTTTCTTGAATTTTTTCTTCAGTTGCACATCTGAACTAATTTAAAGCCTCAGTCTTTGTTTTGTTTTATTCCAGTTCAAGCCTTCACTACTAATCAGTGGTTAGTAGTGAAGACTTACATGTTATGTGAAAGTCTGTTAAAGGATTTTTATGTTAGGGAGATCAAAAATAGCTAATTGGCAACTATTGATAATTGTTTCAATGGAAAATTACAAATATTGTCAATTTTCAGTTTTTTTTTATTACAGTCATCACATTATATATTTTATTGTCTTTATTTTCTTACATTTTACATTCCCAGGAACTACACAGTTTTACAACACTGCAGGACTCACTTTTACTCCTGTCCATATTATTGTCTTGCCTGTTCTAAACTGTATGTCAATCTTACAATGAAATGATAACCCCCTTTTTGACTGTGTCTGTGTTGATAAATGCGAATGGTATCTGGGAAACTCTCCCTCCCTCTTGATCTTTCTCTTTTACTCTGCAAATTCTGTTCTTTCATGAGTAATCTATTGTGATGTTCCCAATGTCTGCTGGAGTCATGCCAGAGTTGCATGGGATTACTGCAACTGGAGGGAAGCGCGGACGCACGCACGCACGCACACGCACACGCACGCACGCACGCACGCATGCACACACACACAGACATGTTTGCGCTTCTATCAGAGTGAGGACCCTCATAGACATAATACATTCTCTAGCCCCTTACCCTAACCTTAACCATCACAACTAGATGCCTAACCCTAACCCTAACCTAAACCCAATTCTAACCCTAACCATAAAACCAGGTCTTAAACCTGAAAAAGCCATTTTAAGGGGTGAAAAAAGTGAGGACTAGCCAAAATGTCCTCACTTTATCAAAATGTCCTCACTTTGTAGGAATTATAAGAAGTTTGGTCCTCACTCTTCATCAAGTACAAGAACACACACACACACACACAGGCGTTCAAAGCCTACAGTGCCTTGTATAAGTATTCACCCCCTTGAACTTTTCCACATCTTGTCATGTTACAACCACATATTTAAATGTATTTTATTGGGGTTTTATGAGACAAATACAAAATAGTGCATACTTATGAAATTTGGAGAATTACACTGTTTTCAAAATTATTTACAAATACAAATCTGAAAAGTGTTGAGTGCATACGTATTCAACCCCCCAGTCAGTACTTTGCAGAACCATCCTCTGGCTGCAATTACAGCTGCACGTCTTAAAGGTTATGCATCCATCAGCTTTTGCTCATCTAGAGACTGAAATTTTTTGCCCAATCTACTTTGCAAAATGCAAAAACTCAAGCTTAGTCAGATTGGATGGAAACCTGTGAATAGCAATTTTCAAGTCTTGCCACAGATTCTCAATTGGGTTTATTTCTGGGCTTTGACAGGGGCCATTCTAACACATTAATATGCTTTGATCTAAACCATTTCATTGTAGTTCTGGCTATTTGTGCAGGGTTATTGTCCTGTGGGAGGACGGACCTCTGTCCCTTTCTCAAGTCTTTTGCAGATTGTAGCAGGTTTTCTTCAAAGATTGCCCTGTATTTTGCTCCATCCATCTTCTCATTACTCAGACCATCTTCTCTGTCCCTGCTGAAGAAAATCATGCCCACAGCATGTTTTATGGTAGGAACAGTGTGCTCAGGTTGATGTGCGGTGTTAAGTTTCCTCCACATCAGTTGGAAAGCACCTTCATCCACATGTCTGCTGTGTCACATGGCTTATAGCAAACTCCAAGCTTCTTATGGCTTTTTAAATTGTGGCTTTCTTCTTTCCACTCTTCCACAAAGGCCAGATTTGTGGCGTGCAAGACTTATAGTTGTCTGGTGGACAGAGCCTCCTTCCTGTATTGTGGATCTTTGCAGCTCGTCCTGAGTTACAATGGGCCTCATGGTTGCTTCTGTGATTAATGCTCTCCTTGCCTGGCCTGTGAGTTTAGGTGGATGGCCATGTCTACCAAGACATCTTTCAATTTTTGAATGATGGATTTAGTAGTTCTCTATGAGATGTTCAAAGCTTGGGATATTTTTAACCTAACCCTGCTCTAAACGTCTCCACAACTGTATCCCTGATCTGTCCAGTGAGCTCCTTGGTCATCATGATGCTGTTGGGTTGGTAATGTTCTCTAACAATCCTCTGAGGCCTTCACCGAACATGTGCATTTAAACTAAGATTAAATTAGAGTTTACTAATTTTTTTACGGCATTTAGTTGTACTATTTACGTAGGGCTTTCACAATAAACAAATGAATGAATGCTTATGCAAAGCACTGTATATATACACTTTGAAATTTCTCCCTTTTGAATGTGGAGCATTGCAGAAATGTGCCAAGGGGGGCATCTTTGTTGACTGTAAAGAACCAATCTGGGCTCAAGGGAAAATTGTTTGTGTAGCACACTAGGTCATGGGAAGCTTTTCTTCCTCATCCTGTGTCAAGAGGGATGTTTTTGACAAGAAACCTGGGATTCTTATTCTCCCATTCCTGTTTCAGAGTCTGTCTGTGCAGAAGAGATGAACTGATTCACTTGACTGAAAGGAATCTGTTTGAAATAGAAGAACATCTTGTGAGAATATTAATAATAATAAAAAAAGATGTGGGAATCAGTCAGCTGAGTACCTTAGCTGGTTTTGGGAAGTGCCTCAAAATGGCATTTAAGCGGCTGAGGATGAAAGTTTGAATGATGCATTTTATAGTTATCAGAGCCGTCTATTATTCATTGCTATATATATCAGTGCTTTTTAGTTTAGGTGAGAACATTTTCTGATTGCTAATTGAATGTTGGCACTCAGGGTCCACCCTTCAATACAGCACTGGTATTTTAACACATTCTTTCCATTCTCTTAAGGCTAGATGTGGTGTGGCTGATTCCCTTCTGACCGTTTGTTCTCACGAACAGTTGCTGCTTTGAAGCAGCTCCTTACAAGCCTGAGTAGGCAGCTGGAGATTCTGGATATGTTTACTCTGATACACAGGTGTTGTTTTTGTTATTCCCCTTCACCTGTGAGATAGGAGCTCTTTGGCCGACCAGATCCTAGATCCTTTACATCTTTTGCTGAATCTTTTGCTGCTTTCTCAAACGTTTTATTTCACCTGACAACTCAAGCCATGACTGCAAAGTGCCCATGCTACTGTAGGTTAAAACACTGTAATTGACAATTTACTGATGCATCCATTTTTATTTGTTTTGTCAGGCACACCCATTTGCAAGAAGCTTATTAAAAATTCCAAAGTGTAGTAAAAAAAGGCAACTGGACTTAGTTGAAATTCTTGAAGACGTTTCGCCTCTCATCCAAGAGGCTTCTTCAGTTCTGTTTGACTGGTGGAGAGTCTGGGACTTATAAACTCTGTCAGGTTCTTGGTCCATGGGGTGTGGTTTGGATAGGAAAGGGGTTGTGAGTTGTTAACTAAAAGGTTAGATGAGTCGTTAGGTCGTCAAAGGGAGACAAAACAACCTCTCCACAAACGCATGGCCCAACACAGAAGACAGACCCACAAGAACCTGACAGAGTTTATAAGTCCCAGACTCTCCACCAGTCAAACAGAACTGAAGAAGCCTCTTGGATGAGAGGCGAAACGTCTTCAAGAATTTCAACTAAGTCCAGTTGCCTTTTTTTACTACACTTTGGATACCATGACCTGGATGACTGAGAATCTTCACAGACTTATTAAAAATTCTTTGTGCCCCCAATCATGTAAAAGGTATGTGTACACCATTTGCAAGTCTGAAAATCATAATATTTTCAACTTGATAACACTGAAGATTTATAATGATAAATAATTTATTTTGTGCTCTATCACTAAATTTTAATTGGCTTGTGAAACAAATGCCGGAGCAGAAACCTGCAGGACTGGTGAAACTTGAAATCTAGACTAAAGCAGAAAATAAAGGGTTATTTGAAAGAACTTTGTGACAGAATTAGTTATCCTAAATAAGTTATCCTAAATAAGAAAGCTAATTGAAAAAAAAAATGAAATGAGAAATTTGTGTGTTTTAATAAGTATTTTTTTTCCTGATCCAATTGTGCCATTTTCCAAATTTAAAGCGGTTGGTCACAAAGCCTTGCTAAAGATAATACTTGGCCACTGTGCGATTAAACTTCAGTTGGCTATTAGTCTGTGAATGTAAATTAAAGGCACCCACAGGAGTTTACATTGTAAACACCAGTAGTGCTCTTGATTGGAGTTTGGTGATTGATGTTGAGTTTGTAAATTCTATTGTATTATATAGTGTGTGGAGGGTTGCTTTCTACTTTGTCAGCTGACAGTATATGAGAGGACAGGGGTGAGGGAGGTTTGCTGACTGGGAGGATTATAGAGTTCTTCATTGCTATGTGGGATTCAGCAAGCTTGGGTTGTGCCAGTCATGGTTGTGTGTGTGTGTGTGTGTGTGTGTGTGCATGTGTACAGTATCATTCTGTCTCTCTATTTTACTTTCTCCTTCTCCCCTCCTCTTTCCTTTCTATCTTTCTCCCAGTAATAAAGCGGAGTATTTATTTCCCTTCTCCAGCTCTCAGGTCTCTTAAAGGGAGCCAGGGACCAAGCTGATATTAGACAGTATGTGTGTGTACCTATGATTAACTGTGTGTATGCGAGCATTGCCGTTCTCTCACTCTCACGCTGTGCTGTCTGCTTGTCTCATCGCCCATCCCAAATGTACAGTTGCGTCTTCTTGCGTGCTAACACACCGAGATTGAAAGTTGCTGATTCCGAGCCGCAGGGACTCGTAGAGGAGAGGCCTCTGGCGGGGGCTGATTGAGCTGTGCTGAGCTGAGGTAGAAAAGTTACAGTAGCATGCTATTACCTGCCAGCGCTGATGGAGTTTATTAGCATAGCAGATACGCTGTGGCAGAACTCAGTGTAGCCAAGCAAATAATTTTATGACTGTAGTCCACAAGGGAGTGAAAGGCTAAAAGGTTTGTCTCATTCATGTCAACTAAACTTCAATTTGGGCTCTCTTTGGGTATTTGGCCAGTTTAAAGAGACATCAGAATATTGTTTTTTTTCCTTGTCTAAGTATATACAGTATACTGTAAGTCCCCTCTAACTGCACATACTGTGGAATCAGTCATTTTTAGGGTTGCCAAAATAATGAATCCCTGACATACAACTGACTGGCTTTGTGCTGTTGGACAGACATTACATGTTTAGTGTATTTCTTGTGGAAACTAATTAGGGTAGGTCATATTACATTGTCTTTTAAATTATTTTTACAAATGTTGTTTGGCCCGATGAACTGTGGTTCATACTTCTTTTTTCCATGCAAAGGCAGCACATCAGATATCATCTCAGAGCACTATGCTGGCGAATTAACTTTTCACAGCTATGGGACCCAACCTGACAGTTGGCACTGTGGAGATGATTTATGACTGGCCAGGAGAGTCAAAGATGGATGAGGAGAAATAACTTTGATCAAAGTTTTCCCTCTAACAACAGAAGAAAGCTCCCTTTTGATAGCTGGCAGTGGCTTCACTTAAATTTCCATAGGGAAGCAGCAGAGTCTGTCTTCATATAGTTGTACATTTGTTCTACACATAGGCAGCAAAAAGGACTACATGTGAGTACACCTATGATTAAGAGGTTTTTATTACAAATCTGTATAATGGAAGGAGTTCTGGATGCAGGCTCATTGCAAAGACACTGTGACAACAAATGTTAAGATGCCTACTGGTTTATAAAAAATATTAAAAGATTTGTCCCTGTGTTTAGAGTTAAAGCTGCATAGTTTCCTCAGAGCACATAATCAGAGATTATAGTGCACACTGCATTATTAATAATTCTGCAAAATTTAATTGATGCTGGTGATTTCTGCTGTAGCTTTACTACTGCCTGTTTTTACTTTTTAGGTGTCCTGTGTGGTTTTGGTCTGCAAATGAGAATGAGCCTCTTTTATCACCACTTATCACTGAAAATGACTACTAAAAGCTGAAATTAGGGAGCATCATTAAACCGGGAGGTTTAAAGTGCTGACTACATCCCTGATTTGAGTCAGGATAGGGATGTTTGTTGTATGGCTGTCCCCATTTGTTCCCCAGGTATAAATACCCCCAAAAGCTGGAATAAAACAGGTGATGTATGTACATGGCTCCCTCTTTACAATCGGGAGAAAAGCAGCTTAGTAATTGGACGCATGCACAGACACACAGATATGCTGGCTTGTTTTGTGGTTTTGTTCAAGGCTAAAATGTTCTGTAGCCAAGACTCCTGTGGCTTTTCAGCTCAACATGTGTCCATCTCTGCTCATCTGCTGCCTTTCTAAAGGTTGCATCCTAATCCTGTGAAGAGGGGTTTGAGGCCAGTTGCCCCCAGGAAACGGGTTTACCTGGCCTGTCTCACTGGGACCAATCAAGACTGTCTGTCTCTTTCAGTGTTTGTGTCATGATTGTTCCAGTGGCAAAAAGGAGATGGTTTTATGTTGGCAGGTTTCACATGTCCACTGCAAGCACAATATATATGTATAGCCACATCTCAAAGTTTTTGCAGATGTAGTATAAAGTGGCTTTTAAAGGTCACTGTTTCCAATCCTATCAAAGCAATATCAATTTGTTAGCTGTTAGCTGTTTGTTAACCTGTTTTGCATTGTTTTTTTACCTGTATGATGACGCTTGTCAGTTCTTTGTTACTGGAGAAAAAGCAATGCACATTGCACCTGTTACCTCACCTTTTTGAACTGGTGTCCAATATATCAGTTTTCTTCAGACTGTTCTGTCAAATACAGGCAAAACTGCCCCCAAAGATCTTTTAAAAAGAGATAGCAATCAGTTGGAAAATTGATTCCAACTAGCATTGACTATAAAACTTCAGTACATTGAAACATGTTCTTATTCTTAAAAGTAAGCAGCTGAAAGATTGATTACTTTGCAACAAAACACAGTCCAATTTGTAAACCTTTTTGACCTTAAAATTGGTCAGCTTGACCTCAGTTTCAAAGCTTTATTTTTCCCTTCAATTGTGTTGTGGTTTATGTTCAAAAGTTGAGCAATGTCAAAATGTGACTCAAAACTCATTTTATAAATGATCTCAAACAGAAATTAAGCTTAAATGACAAATGCCCTCTTCTGTCTCTCTCAAGATGCTTGTTTGTGTCTCGTGCTCTCTCCTTCTTTCTTGTGTTTCTTCACCCACCCCTCTTCTCACAGAAACACCCTGTGTCTGAAGTGTGTCTAAGAACTAGTTTTCAATGCTCTGCTCTCTGTTGCCTGAACACAGTCAGCTTTCCAAAGCCCAACCCTCTTTCTTTCCTCTTTCTCTTTTTTTCTCTCTCTCTTTCTGATCTCCCACCTTCCCACTGCCATAAAACTCTGGCTAACACTAGCACGTAGGCACATACTCACCCACATCTTCCCACCCATCTCCTCAAATCCTCTATTTTCTCCACCCCTCATAGTCTCCTCTCTCTCTCTCTCTCTCAGCAAGACCTGAATCCATCGTCCAGCCACCTCTTTTGGGACCTGAAGCACAAGCATGTCCCTTTGTTCTGACTGATAAAAGGAAGAAAGCAGGGTGACGGAGGAGGATTAATTTAAGTGCAGGCCAGACGACACATTGTCTTGCTGTGTTCATGTCTTTCCCTTGCCTCCTGTTGTTTCTCTTGCCTTCGTCCTATTATCTTGGGTGAGAGCAGAGGATATTGGTTCGAGATGCATGGCGAACTCTCAGGGCCGTGACACTCCTTTAATCCGGTCTCTGTTCTGTCTTTTGCCCTTTCTGTCTTCCTGCTGTCTCCATTGAGCTTTGCCTCTCTTTATCCCTGTTCCTCCCATCCATTCTTTTTTCCCCTCTAGCTTTCTCTTCCCCACTGTGTCTTCCATTAAGAGATGGTCTTCTGTCTTTTCTTTTGCAGTGAGGAAGTTCTAATATGTGGAAAACACATTTTATTCTTTTTAGTTGATGTTGGTATGTGACTTCTGTCGCTAAAACACTCCCAACAAAGTGTACTGAACAATTTCCCAGTAGTTATGATCTAAAGATTTAAAAGGAGCTGCTGAGCTTCCACAGTGAGCGCTGAGTGAGACGCTGCTGTGAGGAAGACACACAAACACACTCAAACACACACACACAGGTTTGCGTTTGGTTTACTTAGGATCACCTTAATCCCTAATCTTTACTAGTTAATGCCTAACCCTAACCTAACAAAAACTCAAATCTAAGTCCTTAACTAGTTGCTCAAAAATTATGTTCTGCCTCATTAGAACCATTAGACTCACACACACACACAAAAACAGGCTGGCTGTATTATTCAGGACTATGAGGATTGGGAGCAGCAGACCATCCCCACTCCTCAGGTGAGCCTCACTACACTTACAAAAATGAGCACATTCAGATCCCAGTTGGAGTAGGATGTGCCACTGTTCTAATTTTCCTTATTTTCATTTATCCTTTTCTACCTCCTGATTGGTCCGACCTATTTTTTTTTTAAACTTCAAAGGTGTGTTTCACCTTGGCTTCTATGCTCTCTTGCTCTCCCTCTGACCGGTGCATTGTCTGGAGCCCCGGGTCATGGTTACTGTTCCATGTCAGCTTTCTTTGTGGGCATGTTTGATGGCCTTTCTGCTCTTGTGACAGCTCTATGGGTGCTCTTTGGACACAAAGGCAATCGTTGGGAAGGGATTAGTCCATTATTTGTGGTGTTTTTCCCCCCCGCATTCTGGTGGGCTAATTTACATACAATAAGTACTAACATTTGTAAAAAACATATTCTCTGCTATTTTCTTTGAACCTGTTGGACTATACATGTGTTACTAAAATATTCATGTGCTATATATATATATATATATATATATATATGTATATATATATGATGGTCAGTGGGCTTTACTACATTAGGTCGGTGGTGGAAAGTAGAAACCAATCTAAAATGTCTCTGATCAAAGTGCGCGGGAACTGAGGCCATTGGGTACGATTCCCTGTTTTCTTGGCCTTGTTGTCATCGGACAAACCCCTGATCCTCCTTTCATCCCAGCTCACACTCGGCATCCCACGCTTGCTGGACCAATAGGGAATAACTGTAAGAACAAGAGCTTGAGCAAGCTGGTGAAAGAGGAGGGGGGCAGTCTTGTCTGCTCTGTCACTTCATGCTGACACGGTGTTAGGTAGAGTGACGCTGAGCTCAACCTCAGTGTCTGGGAGAGGTCTGTCCCCGGAAGTCTGACCCCTGTAACCCTTTACCATACCAGTGGGAGAGAAAGGGGGATCTTTTGTTTGTGTTGTGTAAATGTGTGCGTGAGAGAAAGTGGTAGAGGAAGGTAGAGAAACAAAATTTGGCAGGAGCCTCTGAGGGGCAGCTTCATAGCCAAAATGTGCAAATCAGCAAAGCTTTGCTGTTTAAATAAAAGAAATGTTTTTGATAAGATTGCTTGAAAAATGCTGGCTCAGGTGGTGTGTTGAATGTACACCATTTATAGTTCTGCCTGTTGCTGCTGTTGGGATCAAAAGGGATCAGTTTCTAAAAGCCAACTGTAGCCAGAGCTGAAAAAGTAAAGCGAAAGCCAAACATGAGGTATACTCTCAGAAAAAATTCAACATACTCAGCATCTGATTGTGGTTCAAATATTGTTTTATTTACTTATTTAAAAAATCCTGTTATAGTTACTGTCAGGCTGTTTGGAAAGCAGGCAAAGCAAATCCTGTGGCCATAGAGATTGAGTAAAACCATGAAGACAGTTGTGCTGTCTGCAAACCAAGCCGAGACAAAGGTGTGTCTGCATGTTACTGTACTGCAGCATGTGCATATACTGTAGGCCTTTGCTGTATGAATCAATTTTTTGTTGCAGAAAGAAAGGCTTTGTAAGTTTTAGTGAGCTCTGAAATTATCCTCTTTTATTACACGTCTATACCTCGGCTATTCATAATAATTTAGCACAGACTAACAAATACACTCCACCATTTGGATTTGTTTGACTAAATGGAGGTCTAAAGTCATTACTTCAAATACACTTAAGTCAGAGTGCTCTTATGAAGACAGCAAGTGAAAATTAGTAAGTAGCACAAGCTCCACATGAAAAGCTCCTAATGAAAAAAAAAAAGATGAATAGGTAATACTAATGGAAATGTTGATCCTCTACAAGGACAACCAGGCTTTCGGTACCTGCCAAGGGTGGACAACAATTAATGTGTTTTAACACCTGTTTTCTTGTGAGCTTCAGCTACGCTGAGCCCTACAGCATTGGCCTCATTAATGGTTTGTTTTGGCACATATGAATGCATGATTTGAAAGTATGGACACAGATTAAAGACCCATCTGGTGCGGTTGACTTGTCTTGTGTTCCAAAACAATCTTACAGAGAAAGGGGGAACATTGAGGGATGCTGGATGAACTCAGGTCAAAAGTATAAACTAAGTGCATGCTTTAAACAACAAGCAGGCACTTATTGAATACCTAACTGTGGCCTGGCTGCACCTGCCTGAAGTCTGAACGCATGGGTGAAAATAATCTTATACATTACATTTTTAAAAGCAAACAGTTTATAGAAAACAATCATTGATTGTGTGACCCCACAGTGCCATAAATAGTGTATAATACATTTTTATCTAGAATGTATTGCCTCTGAAATGTTTGGACATACTACTGAACAGAGTGAGCTCAACTAGTCCAGCTGCAGCTGGACACTGGACACCTCCTACAACATCTTTAAGTTTCATTTGCTGGACTGTGGCAAACCTTCACAGATCCAGAGAAAGCTCACCTCCTGGTATGCAGACTCTCCATAACAATTGCAATTATCATGCAACATACACTTTCTTGTTGGTGGATTTGTTGTGCTTTAACTTAACTTAGATGCCATTGTTGCCCTCTCGGCTTTGTCTGATTGTCAGTGTCACACAGAGCTTTTTTGGGTGGAAGCTTGAAATTCAGGGACACAATTACACTGACAGTCAAGCGACTTTCCTGAACTGGAGCCATTTTGCTCCACTGAATTAGGAGTTAAAAGGCTGTTTGGATGTGTGGGAAAATGTAAATGGTTTTTAGGGAAGAATCACAAATCTTGAGTCCCACAAGAAATGCTCTTGTTTAGCATCTACAGACTTTGAGCAAGCCGTGAGACTGATTTAGATTTCCGTTCTGCTTTGTCTACCTAATCTCCCTCGCAACTTGCACAAGAGCAGTTTTTCTAACAGTCTGGAGAAAGCATGGATGTTCTTCAGCTCCATCCATTTCTCTAATATACAAGCCTAGTTAGACCACTATACTTACTGTTGTCTGTGTAATGATGTGTCCTGCATTGGCACAAGGTAAGATAAATGGAATATCTCCTCTGTACTTTTTTATGTAAGTCCCTCAGATAAGGTGGTGACACTGGGACTTCCAATTACCTGTGCAATATCAATGTGGTGCTTAGAACAGAGACTTGACTCCACTTACAGCTGATAGCCCAGTCTCTAAGGATCTTTATTCTAGCTTCTAACATGCAGTGCACTATAATGGATGAGTTGGGGTTCTTGGGATTTTGGCTTACATGCAGCAGGAGCTGACAACAGCAACATGGCAGTTGAGAGGTGAAGGCTGCCTTTGTGTGTTTGCTCATTTCCACTGTCTGCTGGGTGATTGCATGGCACTGGTTTGTTGTTTTTTGTTGTGTTGTGGCATTAAAAGCAAGTTAAAATGGACATTTTGATGTTATTCAGTTAGTCTCAAAAATTCATTTGTAATTTCAGTATTTTTCCCTGAAAAAAGTCCAACTTTCTTTCACTGCTTGTAGAAGTAGTAATTTCCTTTTCAGGTTGTTGTCTGCTCTGATGCTGCTTGAAAGCAGTGGCATTAAAAGAAATAACTGATAAAATAGAAGCATTATGCCTGTGTGTGTGTGTTTTGTTGTTTTCTTAACATTTTCCTGTATGTTGAACTTGTTCTGATTATTGTAATGTGCAAAATTTGTCAATTTCTTAATAGCATTTCTTCCCTCACTTTTTCCCCCACCATCAACATTGAGTCATTTTCTACCATTAAAGGAAATAATTTTCTGTCGTTCAGGTTTTTATAGTATGAAAATATTTTTTACAGACTTCAATCTCTTGAGTCAGGTATCCATCACAGTTATTGCAAAACCTTAATATGTTTTGGTTTTTCAAATTGTTATTCAGGATCTTGTCTTTGTGGGTATTGTACTATATAATAGCATTCTTGTTGTCAATCACTTGACACACACTAGAAGAAATTTAAATATGTGTATGGAAGTAATCAGTAGTTAATAACATGTATTTGAATCTTGGGTCATCATTTGCAGCAGTTCTCCATGCTGTTCCATTTGCAATTAAAATGATTATGGATAAAAAAAAAAAATTAAAACTCCTACACAAATTTTTCTAACTATTTAGCTTTAAATAAGCTTTTATACCATGCTTCTGTTCATTAAGCTAGTAAACATAAGGGGACAAAAGGTTTTTTGTTTTGTTTTGTTTTTTTAAAAAAAGAAAAATTACAATAAATAGCGATTTGATTTTTTTATGCCCTCCCCTATTAACAGATGAAGTCGGAACTCTTATGCTGATGTAGAAATTTGTGTTTAAAAGGCAAATTACTAAGTCTATTACTATTACTGAAGTCTTGATGTCTCTGATTATATGGTGTCATAAATGTCAAACCAGTCTGATACTCCCTAATTCTATGGTCATGCCTAAAATTATATACTGTATGTTACACAAATTCTTTGTAAAATTAATCACCATGGTATTTATATTGAGTTGTGCGTATTTGCATGAGAATTAATTGTGCTGCAGTTGTAATCAGTCAAGTTAGACCAATACAGTTTCTTACTAGTTGTTGGTATATGGTGGAGAACACACACTTGTGACCTGTGTTGTGTACTTGAGCAGTGGTGAAGCACATTCTGCAGCATCTGAGTACTCAATCAGAGTGGACAACGGACTGTGTGCATCTGCCAGGCCAATTAGGCAGCAAAACAAGACTAATGACTCTGGTTAACTTGGCCTCTGAAGAATGGAGCCATCCCCGTTGGACTACCTCGTTATGTGATTGAGTATGGTGTGTATGTGTGTTTGTGTGTGCCTGCATGTGTTTGTTAATGTGAGATAGGGTCTAAATGATGATGAGCAGATGCCTGGAATGGACATGTCCACCCATAATGCAGCCTTGCTTCCTCCTGAGCTTACAGCACAACAAACACCTCTGTACTACCTTGCAGGCCCACACCTGCTCACACAATTTACATAAATCAGTGTTTTCTCTGCCATGGAGTGAAAATACTTAAAACCAGATTATAATTTTGTAGGATTGGCTACTTGCTACTAATTCTTTTGTGTGATATGTGCAGTTTATCTAACCAAACCTATTAAATCTTTTGTTGAGGCACACATTGTGTTGTTACACTTTTCAGCAGTTGTTTTCTTCTTCTACTGTATATCCTGAACTCTGCTCTCTTTCACTGGGAGACATTAAAATGACAACTGATCAGCCACAGGATCTTGTAAACCAGTGAGATGTTTCTTATAAATGGCATTTTTATAGCATACAGGTCTTAAAAAAAAGACAAAATAAGAAGGTTAGAAGGTCAGAATTTACTGTCATTATGGTATTTTTTAATGTTTAAGCATATACAAAGTGTAAAAAAAACATAAAATAGCAGTTTTTACAGTTTATTATAGATTATATCTAGAATGTTTATTTGAGCTGCACTCATTTTTACTCAAAACTCTTAATCAGGGCTGCAACCAAAATAGAATAGAATAAATATTTTTGTCCATTTTTGACTCACCAATTACAGATGAAAGAACAACACTGATTACACTTAAAGCAAGACCTAAAAATACAATAAAAGGACATTAAAATAATTTAAAATACATTTTAAAATAAGAGTAAAAAGTGAAAAGTAGAGCAGGTCACTAATGATTACTTTCATGGAGTGGCCAGGCAGAATGGAAAGAGGAAGACCAACTGCAAAACCTCAGACACAGGCACGAGAGCTTGGTATGACTGACAGTTTGTGTTCCTGACCTCAAAACGTCAGACTCATTTTCCTTCTACTAGAGAAATATTTCACTGCACCAAAGTGCATATCATTAAAGTATCAGTAATAAGATACCTTCATGTTCAGATCCAAATGTGAGCACTTGGGAGCAGGTCCATCACTTACTCCGATCTAACTTGTTTTTGACATTTGCTTGTTGAGATGCTGGTTTGGGTCAGCGAGTCTCCTCACAGGCTGTCAGTAGATCTCAACCACCAGCATTGTCTGTAGGTTTTTCTTAAATTTGTTATAAAGAAAGCTCCTACTTTAACTTTAGTTTCATGTTTTCTTAACCACACAACTGTTGGCACCTGCTGAGAGCTAATCACTTGTTGAAAAGTAGTACAGCTAAAATGGAAAGTGTCAGTGCTACTTCAAGTTTTACATGCCTACTGAAGATGGAAGTATCTATGGATATCTGACAGTACACCAGGCCCAAATACTACTTTAGAGACCATTATTCTTTGGGGCAAATCAGATAACTTTGTAACTTCATGTGGGGATTTATTGTATATTTACAGAACTCCAGAACAGAGGCAGAGCAGGCCATATATTACTTCATGAACCAAAAAACATGCCAAAATACAATAAAATGCCCAAAAAAAGTCCAGGGTTAGCTCCTCTCTAATACTTTGTGCTAGAATAAAATACAGTGTCTCAACTGACTGAAACAGCAGCTGTTTCCAAACACACCCAGTCTTCTGTTAAGATGCTGGTGGTGTGCGCAATGGTGCTACTGATTGAAGGACACCTCTCAGTTGGTGAGTAGTTTCATTAACCAGGGGGTCTGTGTATACCCTTCATCCCCTAATAAAACTAATCACTATATGAGAAGAAGCTCACTGTTGGTGGAATTTATAATTAAGATGCCTATCAGTCGGCCATGCAGCTCCAACAGCACCTTGTTTTAGATGCATACACATAAAACTGGTTGGTAATACACTGTGGGAGCTAGTCGCACCTTCTGGGAAGAGGAAGACATGCAATTCAGAATGTGGTTATGCACTTCTGAAATGGTATTGCTTGTGGTTAAGAAAAAGGAACCCACCTATGTGTGTGCAGCCTTATGTTGTTGCATGGACTAACAATAGATGAGAATCCTATCTTAACTGGGACCTGCTTTATCTGTTGCATAGGGGAATTCAGTTTATTGCATGACTAGTTGATTTATTTAATGTACAACAATCTGTCCACATCCAGATGATGGATGCCTGTAATATTCCCACCCCAACTATCAGCTCCCTCTGAAATATCCCTTAGAATGCCTCATTGTGTAGTGGTAAAAGGCTAGACTGTTTAGTCTTGGCTACCGATTTTGTGAAGCACCATGAGGACAGTTTATTGTCGCCTTAAGAGCCCCAAGAGGAATCATCAATGTCTGCAAATAGATCTACATGGTCCTGCTGTCCCTTCCATGGCCTACTTGAGGCAGACAGTGTGTGTGATCAATCTCATATTGGAAAAAAAATACAAAATGGCTGATTAAAGTATTATATAAATGATAAGGATTATTATTTAAATCTTTCAATTTATAAACTAACTAAAGGAAATGTGATCTTACTCAACACAAATGTGTTTAGGGCTGGTATCGGACCTTAATACTTAAGTTGTATCAACTGGGTATTAAACTTCCACTGAGTTACCTAATATCAAAAATGAGTTGTCATTCACTATCACATTTTAGCACCTAAGGAGTTAATCAAATCAGTGTCAATTAGAATGCAGCATGCTTTTTCACCCTGATTTAAGAGTGCTTGTGATTTTCAGTCTTGTGCATGGGAAGTTATGCCCAGAAACAGAACTCATTCCCTAAAATAGAAAGAGGAGGATGGGGATCAACACATGCATGTGAATGTGTCTGTGTTGTGTTTTTGACAATTCACTGTTGAATGAATTGAAAGTATGTTGAGGAGATCGAAAGTGCATGGACTAATAATGAGAGCAGAAAGTTGTGCCATGTTTGACTGTAATGAACACGACACATGTATACATCATTTTCTCAAGTATCAAGTATTGTTCAGGACTTGGTATCAAAGTCCAGATATTGATATTATATTGAAAGTTTGAATCATCACCCAGCCCTATTCACGTAACAATTAAGTAAGAAAAAGTGGTAAATGGGAAAATGTTTGTGAAAAAGAAATTTCCCTTTGGTGTCAGAAGCCAAGTGACGAGTGTTGTTTTGGGTGTGTTTGCTTGTAGACCCTAGCTCTGTCAGATGATGCTTGCTGATGCTTGGATGAAGCAGATGTGCTACAGACAAAGGTAGATGTAGCACGGCTACCTGCTGTTTAAATTTAGTCAAATCAGGTGGAGGCCTGATTTCTCCCGGGAGTCATAAATTGGATTGGCCAACTCGTTGCCCTGACCCTTTGTACTGTTTTCATTTGTGCTGTTTTTGAAGCAAGAGAGAGGGAAATACATGCACAGGAAAAAAAAAACTTCAATAGAATTTAAATTTGTTCTATTAATTTATGTAAATGCTGCAGAGCAGCTGTTTGAGTTGGAGTGTTAAATTGCTTACCCAAGCATCACCATGTAGGCTGTATGTAAATGCAGATGTGTGCTAATTGAAATTCAATATCTTTCTTGTCAGCAAGGGTTGCCGGCCATTTTTTTTTTGTATCCAAGCTGCCTTCCTCCTCCTCCTTCTACTTTTCCTCTCCGACCACACTTGTTTGCCCTCCAACCTTACCTAAGTGGGTCTTTAATTTAAAAGTAAGTGCAATAGCTTTTTTTTTAAACACGGGCTAGATAAAGTACCTCTTACCAACAAACAAATGAATGGCCAAATAACTAATTTCTTTCTCCCTCCATTTCACACATGCAGACACACACACAGGAACACATACAGAGACACTGATAAACAGTGGTATTGAGGCATCTCTTGAGGTCTGTGTCTGGCTCTGTGTGATGGTTGATTTATTTGTTTTTTGGAAGAGGTGGTAAATTGGTGCTTACCTTCAAGCCAGCTTGGTTCCACCTAGCCAGACAACCCACTTAGTGTCACTCCTCTACCCAGTTGGTTCTGGCATCTGTCTCGTGGTCTGTTTGTTTGCACATGCTTTTTTTTTCCTGACTACAAAAATTGTGTTTTCAAATTAATTTTTCTCTATAAAAATTATATTTGAGCACTTGGAGTTAATAGTCTGTTGCAGGTATTGTGTGGGGGTGAAATGCATCAAGATAAAGTTTGTGTGGGATGCAATGACAGTGCTTCTCCTTAATATTCACAAAGGGTAAGGTGGAGTCTAGCTTCTGGCTAATTGCTGCTCAAAGGTGTAGCAAGGTGGTGGGGGACAGGAAGATGTAGAGGAAAAGGGACTGAGAGGAGGGCTAACCTTCCCTCAGGGGTCTCTTCGGGGGTTGGGGCTGTGTGTCACTCTTCAGCTCCTCTGCTCTGCTCGTTTTATTCCTGCTATTGCCCTAAGACAGGAAAGGGCTCTCTTTGCTGAGACAGAAGCCAGTAGTACAAAAACCTCATTGAATTGTCTGAGCTTTTCTTCATCTCACCTGTCTACAATAAGATATATGACTTGGGGCCAAATATTAGTGAACAGACTTGTTTGTTTTTTGCCTTTTCCTTGGATAAAATTGATTTCTTTTCTATTGTTGCAAACTTCTAGTGAAGTTTTACCTTGTCTTTAGTGTTTCAGCAGATTGTTTTTTTTTTTTTAAAAAAAGGTGATCAGTGGTTGGAAGTTAGTTTTTTTTTCACTGTACTTAATAACTTAGTTTAGCTCTTAATAATTTTAGCCTACCAAACAATCAGCCTAGTTGTCTTGGGCTCAAACTTTATTTGGCCAAAACCTCATGTCCATTGTCAGTACACATACTAGCAGCTGGTGTTCACATTACTCATCAGGGATGCTACATCCACATACACTCAATCTGTTTGTGGTTGAGTGCTTCTCTAAACTGATGTAATATTGTTATTGTTATGGGGAAATGTTTTGCCCAGACAGCATATTTAAAAAGTGGACATAGTCTTGTCTGTGAAGATTCTCAGTCATCCAGGTCATGGTATCCAAAAGTGTAGTAACCAATGGCAACTGGACTTAGTTGACTTAGTGGACTTAGTGGACTTAACATAACATGGACATAGTCTTACTCAACAAATGCTTAAAATGGCCCTATCTCGCAAATAATCCTTCAAAAAATAGCTGGATCCAGATGGCGATCCAGATCACCACCAAAATCTAATCATGTTTATTGTGCCATTACACACCTTTCCTGAACATTTCATCAAAATCCATCTAAAACTTTTTGACAAAAAAAGTTATTTTGCTAACAGACAAACCAATGCTGGCAAAAACATAACTTCCTTGGTGGAGGTAAAAAGGTAATTTGGGACATGTTTTTGTCAACTCTTATCAGACTGGGCATCAACTTTGAGAACTTTGATGCAGTAAAGGTTCTGTTGGGGAGAGTAAGAATAACAGTAAGTACTCAAAGTACTGCTTGTTGTGAATCAAGTTTTCACTGTGACTTTACAGCCCTTTGGAGTTGATTGTTTGTGTTTTTCCTGGAACAAAAAAAAAGGACATTTTTTATGACAAGCCCTCTTGGTAATATAGTTTTTATTTTATAGGCCAAGATTTGACTTTTTAAGTGTCTTTTAAATTAGAGACTGGTTTAGCGCCGATTTAATACTCTGTTTAGATGCTCAATTAGATTTGTAATTGCTCCTCTGACATGATTGCGTTTATATTGACTAAGTTCATTAATACTGTGGGACTCAGGTCTGTGGCCAGCAACGCAGTAAAACGAAATTACCCCCTCAACATGCGGCTGCATTGGAACGGCATCAGTAGAGCAAGAAGATCTGTGACTCCAATGACAGATTCAAGGCTGTAGTGCCACATTCAGCAGCTAACACTTAAATACAGATTAAAACTGTTTTGTTATAGTAAGTGTTTACTGACTGATGCTTGCTTATGGCTCAGTGCATTTAGGGATGATGTGATGGAGAGTCTGCAGCGTTTGTTAAAGGTCATTTAATTATGAGTTGGAGAGGTAATAGACTGCACTGACAGGAAAGACAGACAGATGGATGGAAAGGCAGGACAATGTCCTGAGCTTTAATGTTCCTTTTCCATTTATTTCCCCTTTGCTTTTCATTCATCCGTTGCACTATTTTAAATATGTCTTTCATCGTAGCCTTTTGGTGCTCTGAATGTTATAATAAAGAAGGAGGCTCTCTCTTGTGGTTTACATTTACTGATTTAGAGAGTCCAGTAAGAAAGTCCAAGAGGAGACCCAGATGTCTAGACATTAGAAAAACACCTGCATGTGGTGCTCTCTCACTTTTCTCTGAACCTCTCCCCTCCCCTCAGTGTATGGAAGCACAGGTGGTTCATTCTTACTGTTCCA
The DNA here is from genome assembly GCA_016785285.1 of Brachirus orientalis. Lineage (NCBI taxonomy): Eukaryota > Metazoa > Chordata > Actinopteri > Pleuronectiformes > Soleidae > Brachirus > Brachirus orientalis. The sequence goes on along the minus strand of JAFBJR010000427.1, from coordinate 6,207,492 downwards.
AAATGAATGCACTTTTGCACTCATAAAATACAGGTGAACACATAAAGGATCCCTCCCCCCCTTTCTCTTCCACTGATGGATCCAAAATGAAGTAAGATTAATTGGTGAGCCTGCCAGTTCAGTTTAGTCACACCACCTGAGTGTAATAATGGCCAGAGTAGATTTTAAAATCTTCAAGTGCCAAACACAAAAAGGCATTACAGTCTTGTGATTAGTCTTGGGTTTATTTTGGATCCCAATTGACTTTTCATTAAGCCATTTCGCATACATCAAATAGAAATGATGTTTTGCTTGTCATTTGCAAAATTTAAATTGATTACATTTTGGCAAATCTAATTTGTCTAAGGAGCTGTCGTGTACGAGTGTTCTCTTTTACTTAACTCTTTTTGAGAGGATCTCAGCAACAATAGGGGAAATGAGCCTTTTTATCAATCATATTTGGTTTTGGCCAAACAGCTAACATTGTATTACTCTTTTCAACGTGTCTTTTTTTTTTTAAATGGCTTTTTGTCAGACAATGGCATAGTGAATCTGCTTTATCATGCTGAAACCTTTGATGGCAGTAGAAAATCTCTTTAATAACACAGGCCTCCTCTGGCTCCCACTTGATGATTACAGAGCAAGCATAAACAAATAAATTGTCACACTGAATAATTCTGAAATTTTCAGAAAGCTCTCTTTATCCATTTGGCTGCCAACTGTCGTGTGATGCCAGATAACTTTGGCTCTCACTCTTTTCCAGAAGGGATGAAACCTTATTGATGAAGCCACAGTCTACTTCTAATGTGCATTTCATGCAGTGTGTGTGTATGTGTATATGGGGTGGCCTAGTGAACTCTAGTCGTCTTTGCTCTTTACACTATTACATCAAAAACAGGTTTATTTCAAGCTTGTATTGCTAGGAGCACTTTGCGCAGAAAGTGAAAATGTCATTTCAAAGATCAGCCTGATTGTTCTAATATTTGTGATTAGATTTTCATCCTGCCAAGCTTGGAGAAATGATTGTGGAATTATGTTTCATACATCTGTGGTGGATGAAGTCATTTAAACCAATTTGTGTTATTCTTAGCCTCCAAGGCTTCTTTAATATGCCCTGTTTTGTTGTGATGTCTACATATAAAACAACATCCATACAGCGACTGTTTTTTTTTTATGTTCTTAAGGTCAACACAGTGTGCTTGCTTTGGTGAATTCACATTGATTCACATTGTTGTTATGGCAGAAAGCAGCATTTAACCCTTACATAACCCTTAGATACCTTGTGTTTTTTAAGCGGATACAAGTGAAAATGAAGCGAAGTTCTAGAGAAAACTGTATTGCATGCCATATAGTTGCAGAGCTGCAGTCAAAACTATAAGGTCAGACTGCCTTCATGGGTGTAAATTACTAAAAAAAATTATACCAGAATCAAATGACAGCATCATAATGTAAGTAAGCACTGCACATACATACTGTATCTACAGATGATCTACAGTGTTATATCACAAATCACTAAGTTAGAGAACTCTATTGTTATGAGAATTGGAAAAAAGCTGACACTTTTTTGGTTCATTATGGACATCAATTTACTCGGGTGGGTAGCAAACATAAATAATGGGAAATGCTGGCCACATTGTAACTGTCATTTGAGTAATGCAGGAAAAAAGGTCCACTTGATTCTTTCATTCCCATACATAGAAAATATATTATTGATCAAGCAAGTAGTGAAAAGCAATTCTCAATGCACTGACCCACATCAAATAGGAATTAAATACAGTTAATCCTCATAACAAAAAGGGGTGAAAAAAGTTACTGATGACAGTTAATGATTGTCAGAAAGCAGTGAGGAAAATTCTACCAATCTCTCAGCAGAAAGCTGGTGATGGAGATTTTTCTCATAGTATATTCATATGTCTCTGGCAATGGGTCTCTCAATCACAGTCAAATCTACTAACACAAATACCTATTTTGCTATTAATATGATTAATAAATATACTGTTTGAATGTTGCATCACTTGTTGCATAAAATTATTTGTTTTTTTTTTTAACTAAATTAAGTTCTGAAAGGATTCAGTTTTGATACCTTTACTCCATTTAATTTCTTGCCTCCACCAGTTCCAGTGTCCATAAGGTGTTAGATGTGGTCTAAGGAGCAGCTTTGCAAATGGACTGGCACTTCAGTTTAAGCATACTGATACCTTAAGTGCCACTTTATATTGTTTAATTAAGTCCCATTTAAAGGAAAACTAAACACTTTGGTTTGCAGTTGACCTTCAAAGAGGCGCAGTATTGTGTATAATGGCAGGAGTGGTTTAATATGAGAAAGCAGTGGGGAGTCGAGCAGGCTAACTTTGCTTAACTTGGAAACTTTCAAAATGCCAAACAGAACAGAGGACTTGGAAGGACATCTGGCTCAAACTCTTTCAGTGTCAGCTTGTTTTCATAAAATGGTTGGTCTCCAATTAGCCCCAAAAGTACTGGCAGAATGAAAAATAATGTTACTGAATAGTGGATGGTTTCTGCCAAATTTGTTGAGAATGACATATTGTACTTAAAGTTCGGAGAATGAGATGCTCAAATGGCAGGCAGTGAAGTGTGTCTCTCTTAATGCCTTGCTTTATTGTCTCTTTCTGTGAAAGTGCTCAGAGGAACAGTAGTTGTCCAGCTCTCAACGTGCAGTCAACTTCCACATTGTTGCTAGTTGTCAGCAGTGCATTTTTGAATTTCACATAGAGCTTTAATAACAGCAATTACTGTCCAAGCCATGTGGCTTTAACTAAATGAGACCTCCTTGACTCCTTGTGCTATTCACATTGAGGGCTGTTTGAAATAAATAACCACTTGGACATTTTAATTGACAGAAGTGTGTTTGTCCAAAGCTGACACTTTCATTTCTGCTTCTGTTTAGGAGCTTCTAATTTCATAGGAGGAGGATATTATGTTTTCTGTCTGAGACACAGAGCTAAATAAAGTTTTTGTAAAACTGTCTTATTCACTCGTCCCCTTTTCCTTGATTGAGCTCTGTGAAATATAATACATGTGGACTCATACACACACATACTGTACATACATATAGGCACATGCATACAGGCAATTTATTTGCGCTTAAATGGCATATTGACTTTTGAGCTGTTCATTGTAGTTTTCCAAGCTTTTTCATTTTAAATACATGACATTATATATTTTTAATTTGATGTTTTGGTTAACAAAAAGTGTTACATCATAGAGAAAAGACAAATTCTGTGCCTGTCTATCACATCCAGGTTTTACAGTATAAGTATTTGGTTACTGTGATAAAGACACAGCAGTAGATGCTGGTAAGGAAACAGTTACTTTTCCCCAGAGCCGGTGTTAAGCTATTAGAAGAACTTCTGCCATGGAAAGCACTCCTGTCAAAAGGTCGAGCAATTTGGATGATTTCTGCACAAGTGTGCTGATTATGGCACAACATCAGCTCCCGAGGACGTTATCAACTTACCACTTTAAAAGTAATGGATGATATGAAAGAAGATGAAGAAAGGAGATTAACTTTCCATCTCACTTCCAAAGATGGAAAGTGAAGTTTTCTATTTTTCTATTATTAATCTCTCGTAAAGGATGCGCATTGCATAGTGACAGCATACCTTAAATAAGATTATTGCTTCGCATAAACAAGGCGAGCATAGACTAAAGCTCCAGCACAAATGTCAAGCAGCCTAAAGACCAAGTTGCTTTTAAAACTGCATCCTAAGTGTAGCCAAGAAAATATCATAGCCATTATTTCAGGATATGTTTTGGTTTTTCTATTGGCCTTACACTACGCAATCTTCATGACAAAGCAAAAGTTGTCTATTTCAGCTTTAAGCCACATTGAATGGAAAACCCATGTCAGTTTGATTTATCTGTTACTTTCTGCGTCGACTTGTTTTGCTTTCGGTCTGCACAATCCAGTGGTTACTGGATATGCATGGTTCCTTAGTGTTAACCAGTGTATCTCCCATCACTGTCACCAGTTAATTAAGTATTTCACTGACAATACAATTTTGCTTTCTAAAAAAGAAACAGAAACGGTGTCTTTAAGAGCAGATGTCCAGAATACAATATCATTGTCAGTGTGATGTACGTTTTGTGTTTTGTTGTCAGCTGTCAAACCTCACATTCAATGTCTTGATTAAAGCTTCTTTAACAGCCAAACCCTGAATCCCATAAAGACAGTGTCAGAATTTGGACAGCCTACTTGCTTGGTGTTGTACTGTTATACTATACACTGAGTAGCCTTATTTTCCACATTTCTAGTTTTGCTTTCACCACATTTCCACTTGAATTTTTTTTTGGTTTGTTGATCCAGCGAGTTAACTCTTCCCTAGTTTGATGCAGAGTTGTTATTTTTTTTTTTATATATTGAATTATATTATGCTTATTTGCTTCAATTAGTGTATTATTAGAAGTCAAATACATGCATGTATTTTTTTCATGTAGATTATAGCTCATCATTTTTCTACTACTTTGTATTAATTGTTCTGAGAAGCTGAAAAAAGCAAGAAGTTAGCACTTCATTTATTTTCAAGAAAAAGGAAGAAAAAAGATGACAGAAGATATCCAAAGAAGCAATGTAATTTTATGAAGTATGCAAAAAGTGTGAATATCCACACTTGTGTTCTTTTTCAGGTTCTTGCATGTCCACATAACACTGACTATGTGTGTCCCAATTCACAAAAAAGAGCCTATATTCAATATATTTAACCCACATGTTACACAGCCTTGAGGCTCAATTATACCTCACATGGTCTCAAAGGCATCCGCTGTATTTTTGCTGTCTGTGCTGCGACTGCAGGGTTGATGTATTTATAGTTTAGCATCGTTTCTGGGATCATCTCCTCGACCTTTTGTGATGACGTGTTATCATGGGATTTGTTTGGTCTCTTTTGAGGTTTTCTTTCCTGCACAGTTTTCCATTTGGGGCCGCCACTCAGAGGTTTTACTGTTTCATAACAGACTCTCAGACTATTGCTAGCGGACAGTTACGGTCACTTTCTTTCAGATATATTAGGATTATTCCATTCAAACACAGGCTTTTGTCTTTTATGAAGAAGGTTTTGTGCTCAACTGTTGTTGATGAATCTTGTCAAGGTTGTATAGACGAACCTTTATTTGTTCACATAAAATGACCTTATTTAGAAAAAAAAAAATATTGCACAAACACATATACAGTAAAGGTTTCAGCAGCTTATATATGGCCATAGCTTTTTAGAGCTATGTTTGAGCTGTTTTCCTTTCATTTCAGTATAATTGACTTGGGGATGGAGTTTTTGGAGTTTTGCATGGGGAATAAATAGAGTAATGCATTGTCTGGTGACACACTTTTAATCTCAACTCCATTTCTCTTCATTTTTATGGCTGTAATTTGGTTGATGTGTGGAAAACAAATCTAAATCCATCGAGACATTCTGTTTTGTGTTTCTGGGGACAGACATCTTTGTTTTGCATATTTGTCTTTTTATAATCAGTTTTAAATTGCAGCGTCATTTCAGCAAAGTGACACGTGGGTGTCCCAAATTTTTGACTTAGTTACTCTAGTCAATACTACTCTGTATTTTCATTTGGTTTTAATCGAGAAGAGGAAACTCGGGATGTGACCGTTGTGTTTTGTGAGGCTCGAGGCAGTGTAGAGCATCATTTCCCTGTTTTGCACTGAAATCCTCATCATCCCTCTTTCCTCACCAGAGTATGTTCACTTATTCCAATTCCAACATTAAACTTGTGAATGTAATGAAAAAAGTTTTACAAGAGGAAAAGCTACCACTCAGTTGCCATGTTAAATTTTAATATCACCCATGGCCACATATACACAAAGTCGTCTCAATATTTAATTCTGCAATCAGAAAGGTTATGTGGTGCTACTGAGAGCATTTATAACACAGGGATAGTTATTGGTTTTTTATGTATTTAGTTGGCTGCCAGCCTACTCTTGTCTTTCACATTTTTAACTTTCTTGCTTTCTATTGGTTTACTTTTGTGTTTTGATGAAATGAGGCATGATAATTTTGGGTGCTTGAGCAAGATGTTACACTATCAATTATCCCTCTCCACTCGCGTTACATAAAGTGGAGTTTTAGCCACAGTACGTTCATACAAACTTCCCCATCTCTATACTAAAATTGTTAAGACACTAGACTGTGGCCCACAGACACACACATACTGTACACGCATACACTCGCACACACTCACACGCACACACCTTTCCAAGCTTTCTGTATGCCCATTCCCTTCAAAATGGGTGGAAAATGGAGGAGCTGGTGCCAAATGGGCTGTTTGCCAAATCACCGAAAACCCCAAACTGGTCTCCATAAAAGTTTCCGGGGTCTTGGCAGAGTGAGGCCACAGTGTGTGGAGGTCATTTTTAAAAGCCGCGTGGAAATACTCCCCTTCAAACCATTTCAGACCATCACTGCATTTTTTTTTGTGTGTGTGTGTAAGTGACTGAGTTCAGGCTTTATTAGGCTTCAGTGGTGTTTGGACAGCCGGAAGAGCAGTACTAATAGGACAGAATGATGCAGAAATGGACAGAAAGCCCCCCTTGGAGTTCTTGTAGCGCTCTCTCTCTATCTCTCTTTCTCTCTCTCCCCCTCACTTTTACCCCCCTCTCTTTGTTTTAATCACTCACTCATTTTTTTCCACATCTTTTCTCTTTCTGCTGTTCTCATCATCAACTCTGCTATGCTTTCTCAGCCTCAGTTTTCACACAGTCCCAACGTTTCTCCGATAATTTTTCAAATCGCTTTTATTCCTGCTTTTCGGCCTTCTCCCAGAACCACTTTGAGTCAACGGGGGAAAGCTTTTAGCCACTGATTACTCCTACACAGTAATTTTGTCCTTGTTTTGCTCCTCTTTCTTATCTGTCTTGATGACCCCCTCTGATCATTTTCCCTCTGTTTCCCTTCTGTCCTTGGACTGGTTCTCTAGTTTTGACACTTTCCTATTTAAAATGACAAAGAAATACTCCACTATGTTAATCTTTATTGGGGAGGCAGGAGACACATAATACAGAAATGTCCTATGGTCAGTTTAATGCATAATCTTCACTTTCAAACATGCTGGACAGCACGTGGCTTTAGCCATGGTGCGCTGTGGGATAGAAGATAATTTCAAGTACAGTGAAAGTTAAGTCCATTTCCCAAAGTGCCAATGCTCCCTCCTGCAATTCCTATATATTTTTATTTTATTTTTTGGGTAACCTGTAGCTAGAGGGACATCTTTTCTGTCCTACATTTCACCTATATTTTCATGGTGAAATGTGTATCAAGTGGGAAGATTATCTTCATTTTTGTGGTTTCATTGAAATGTTCTTGTGCACCTGTTGCACCTGAAGAGCTTCACAAAAGTCTTCCCTGTAATTGTCTGTATAAAACTAACAGTATTCCTGTGTCCTGTTTTCTAGTACTGCTGTACTTCTCTTGTCTAGTGGTAGCACATCTTTGCTCTGTAGTTTTGAAACAAGGGGATCTTGTCATTGTGTTGTGTTGTAACAAATTGATCCAGTTCCAAGAACAACAACAGAAAAAAGTTATTTCTGTATTAACTTGGGAAAATGAATCTACTAACATTATAACATTTTGTTGGGTAGATGAGTATTGTGGAAGAGTTTGGAAGTTTGTAGAATCTGGCATCACTCACATTATTAATTAATTATTATTATTAATAGTTAAAAATTGCATTACAGTTATAAAGGGTAAATAAAGGAGACCTGATTGAAAGTAATGATGTTATAAATCATTATTTAAATACCCCTTCTATCACATGTCAGAATTTGCATTCTAGTTATTTATTGTGCAATGCTATTTTTAAGAGGACAGACAAAATACAGGGCACATAAAATTGGTTGATATTGACCATGTTCTGAATAATCTTCAATGTTCTGAACCCTCACACTTCTGTTGGGGACTGAGGTCTTCTCCTTCAGTTTGCCTTTGTAGTGTTTAGCTAGGGTTTGACCCTGAGTGGCCGAATGACTTATACTCTTTTTTTTTTTGACTTGTCATTTGACTTTTCTTTATTCCCCTTTGTCTCTGACTAAAGCTTTTTTATCCCTCTCTTTCTCTCTCATTCTGTTAATTTTCATTTTATCATTGTCTCCTCTTTCTATCTTTTTACACCTATATATGTTTCTTTCCCTGTGTTCACAGGAACAATATAGTGCACTTCAGTTTGCTCTAATGGCTATGAAGATGGATGAAAACGTGAGTGAGGGATTGGCCTGTTGGTTCTTCCTCTGCCTCACCACCCTCAACCCTCCCCTGACACTTATTCTTTTCTGCTACACGCTCACGCTACAGGCTATTACCTGGTAATCTGCTCAGCAGAGGTGTGATTGTTGGAGCAACTGAAGCAAAAGTAACACTAAAAGGCTTTTAATCTTTATAAAATCCCTGCCTTTCTCATTGGAACTGAAAAAAAAGGACATCCATTATCAGAATGTGGAAAGTTTTATGGTTAAAAGCACATGAGAGTACAATGTGAAGTGTGCTTTGTGTTCATGCATGCTTTTTTACGTGTGTGTGTGTCAAAGAGGCATTTTGAGTTATGTTTCGCTCTTAGCAATGTCTGTAATTAGCAGTAAAACCCCCCAGTGATGTGGTCAGGGCTGCGTTTCAAGGTTATTCATTCAGTCTACTAAATTCAAGGAGTCTTTCTGCTCCAGTAATTCTCATCTTTGGCACATTGTTCTCTTTAGAATGATTGGAAGTGTCAGTATTAATTTAATATTCATTGCATATAAATTCAAATTGATTATTTTGGTCTTCATTTAGATGTTGTATCTTTGTTTCTGAATTTGAATGACCTGTGACCCTCCTCCATATTCCCTCTCTCAAATCACCTCAACCACCTGTTTTTGTTTCAATATTCATCTCCATTGAGAAGATTCATAATTTATTATTACAATTCAGAATCAGACATCAGACGATCACCATGAAAAAATAATTTTCCATTTGCTCACGGCACATAGATAATTCATATTTTCTCCACAATCCATCCTATCATTTCCCTCTCCCTCCTCTTTTTTTTGTTCCTCTCTGATCAGCTCAACACCTGGTGAGGGATCGAGGCTGTGTCACTGCCTGTCCTGTTACCATGGTGATTAGGAGGTTAGAAGCCCCAGAAGGGCCAGTAATAAGGAGGAAACTGGGTGTGAAATTAAGGTTGTAGGACAAATATAGCATCTGTTTTTTTAAGCAAGGCTGCAGTGATGGTGATATAATGTGAATAAACAGGAAAAATACAAACAGCAGGTGGTTTGTACATTTGTTGCCCGCAGGTTGTTAAAATTTGGAATTGAATATTTCCCCCCAAATGTATTGCACATCCGGGTTTTGCTTAACAAAGTTATTTTACATTTCATTTAATTTAATTTGGCCTTTTCCCTACAGCATCCACAGAGCGTGGACAACTGCTTTGCTTTGATTACTCTTCATTATTTCATATTAATGATGGGCATAAATTGATATTGACAGAGTTTTATGTTTTGGGTCACAGATTTTCATTATTCTGGAAGCTTATTTCAGAAACACTCCTCAGGACACTGCCATTCTTTTGCATCTCACTGGGTGCATTAGTGACAGAGTACCTAGCAGTAATACCTAAATTTTACTCGATTTTGCTCCACTTGAGGGAAAAAACCATCACTGAAACCTTTTATTTTCTCTAGTGGGACCTTTAATGTACCTGTTTTAAAGTCTTTCGTATTCTGAATATTGAACAGGATGTCTCCAACTCTGTGGTGCTTCTAATAGCATTGAAGTTATATTACAATCTTAAAATACATAACTAAATAATACGTACAGCTTGAAAAGGTTTGAACCATCACAGAAACCATAACAAAAATACATTTGTATGCTTTGATGAAGATGAAAATAAATACATTTTTTGACTTTGTTGATAGTTTTAAAAAAAGGTGCTGTTTGTCTGTAAAATTTCCACCCATCAACTTGATTCTATAATAAGAATATATTTTATCTGTTTGCAAATACATCAGAAGCAGCCCTTGGCCAAGTGGAAAAGGAACTTGGATTGTCACTGGAGGGTTTTGATTTTGAAACCGGAAGGGTCAAGGGCTGGGGTACCCCTGCGGAAGGTGCCCAGTCCATTGGTCCCCAATGACTTGGTTAATTGGACATTCTAAAAAAAAAAAAAAGCCCAGGTAAATGGGGAGATTTGGGCATCCAGCATAAAAAAAAAAAAAACTTTGCCAAATCAAATATGTGGATCACTGAAAAGCAGGTGATCTGCTGTGGTGAGCCAAAAGAAGGGGGAGCCAAAAGAAAAAGTATATAATATACCACCACCGATATATATGGTATTAAATGAAAAACTGGTTTGTAAATAATTTACAGACTCATGAAAGATAATGCATCAAATCCAAAGTTTATTTTTATGTAATATATTTGTATCTAAAATCATCAAATGTATCAAAATAGGCCTTTTAAAAGATCCATTTGTTAGTGTTAATCCAAAGTTAAAACTAACAGCGAGTGTAGCTGCTGTCAGTGTTACCCATGTAGAGCACAGTATACCTCAAGATGTTGCTCGTCTGTGACGGCTTTAATGGTTTTGGACAGGTATGGGATTGTGAATCAGTGGCCACCAGAGAAAGCTGACCCCGGCTGTCTGCCTGCTCATCACAGGGTTCTCTGACTCATTCGTTCAATTCCTGGATGTCTGTCTTTCCTGGAGGGTGAAACTCAGCAGATCCTGGTTCTTTGGCTTGTAAAGGGATAGCCTCAGAAAAAGAGTGGATATGGGAGATGGGAGAAGTAGTACACGACTCCTGTGTGTGTGTGTGTGTGCGCGTGTATGCGCAAGCAATGTTGAATGCTGTTGTGGACCATTACATGAAGCTTTGTGACTATGCAAAGGACAAGGTCAAGCCTTGTCTTTTGTGAACTTGTGTTTGTGTGTTGTTTGACTTTTGTACTAAGCATGTGTTTGTGTGTGTCAGTGTTGATGGTAATGAAATACTGTATCATAGCATATATTTTTTACAGGTGTACCTGAGGTGGTCCTGTTCATATTTTTTTTCCACCACTGATCTCACAATACTTAATTTTAACATTTAGTCTATGACATGTCATAAAGTATGAAATATGATCTATTACCGTTAACTTCTTACAGAGCAGAAGGCGACATCCTCAAATATGTCAACCACAGTGGTAGAACATTCAATCATAATTTGTTCACTACTATCAAAAAGATGGAAATCCAAATCTTTTGGGTGATTTTCAAAATAATTAGCTTTTAATTTGTCCATTTGGTTTTTTTTTCGGCTTCTCCCTCTCTAGAGGTTGCCACAGTGGATGATCTGCATATTTTATTTGACTTTTGTGCCAGATGCCCTCCCATTTATCCAGGCTTGCAAGTAGACTGGAGTAGACTGGATGTGGCCCCCCTGTGGCTGGGATTAAGTCAGTGTCTAATTAACAATGAACAACTGGGATTGAGTACCTTGCTCAGGGGCACCCCAGCCCTTGACCTGGCAGGGATTTCAACCTTCCAGTTACAGCCCAAGTCCAAGTTACAGCGCAAGTAATATTTGAATTACTTGTTTACTTTTTTTTTTATTATCAGTAATCAGTTGGTCAACCAGTCGACCAACTAACCAAATGTTGATTGATCAGTACTTTACACTTATAACCCTATATGGGATTGGTAATTTTTGCCCACTAAAGATGGAAAAATATGTAAAATTTGAAATTATATATTTGATAAATGAATTAAACATCAGTTCAGAATGCATCTCAGTTTATGTTATAGTTGATTCAAAGTCTCTTTTTATTTTGTAAGCTTGCATTAAAGATCACAGCACTGATGAAAGTTATAGCAGAGGTGCTTTTCATATGAAACTTTTCCATCCACCATATCACCAAGATTGCCTAAGATAGCACATCTCTGTGTCAACCCCTGCTGAGCTGACTGCAGCAGGCCATCCCATAATGTCAGATTTTTATGCAAGCCTATAATGCTGCTTGTAAATGTGCCACTCTTTTATCCTCCCCTATGCTTTCTTTTATCATTAGTAGGACCTTACAGGGGGAAACCCGTGAAGCTGGTTTGTTTTTGCTCCTATCTTCATGTGATATTTCACGCGTGTGTGTGTGTGTGTGTGTGTGTGTGTGTGTGTGTGTGTGTGTGTGTGTGTGTGTGTGTGTGTGTGTGTGTGTGTGTGTGTGTGTGTGTGTGTGTGTAACATACACGCTGGAGGTAAAAAAAAAAAAAAAAAAAAAAGCTGATGTCAAGCTCTGGAGCTTTGCTGCTGTCTGCTGTTTTCCATTGAGCTGCTTCTGCATCTGCTGTGGTCACTGTCTGCAAAGTATGTCTTGTAAAACCAAACTTGTCTCCTGCTTCTCATATTGTGACAGCCATTCTTCAGATTTTATTTAATTATACAACAAATAGGACAAATTAGGAGCAAAAAAGTTAGGTCAATGTATTCAACCAACAGTAGGACCATAACTTTTCATGTAATGCTGTTTAAACTCATGGTAGAAAATAAAATCAAAAATATTCAAGGAAGTGTTTTTGTTTCTCCCTCTTCAGTTGTGACTGGTTATTGATTATGCAGAATCAATTCTTTAGAGCCTTTCCAGGTATATTTTTCCCTTCAGACTTGGTCCGTCAGGAGAAGATGATGGACTTAGTTTTGGATCCATCTTCTCCTCTTTCCTAGGAAATCATGCCTACACTGCTTTGATGACTGCTCTGTTTTTTGACATTTAAGATCTTATTTAAGTCACACAGATTGACTTGGTAGACTAATCTTCGCCTTTGTAAATAACTAATGTGTTTGGAATTAGCTGATCAACATCTGCACAGACTTTCAGCTCAGAAACATGTGGGTCACAAACAAAGTCCCAAAATGGAGTTGCAAGTGAAGAAGGGGTATACAGTGTGGTAAAACAAAGCAAACATGTGCTGAATGTGCATTTTATTTTAAGGATCAATTAGGACTGTTGTCCTCTTGTCTGTCCACAGCTTGCTTGGAACCATACATTTTAAATGCCTTCAAGAAAAACAGAGAATGCTTGAGACAAATCTGCTCTGTTGCTATTTTATTTCAGTTTCTTCTCACATTCTCTCTCTCTCTCTTTTTTTTAGTGTGTCCATTATATTATGACCCATATCAGCGAGAATGTGTGTGTGTATGTGTTTTAAAAGTGAGTCCTCTCCCCAGTGGAGATACCTCAACTTTTATTTCTTTGATTCACAACTAAACCCTGGGGAGCCATACTGGTATTTCTCCGCTGGCCTTTGCACAACATTTGAGCTTTGTGTTTTGAGTGTATATGGATGGTTTGTTGCTTGTAGATCTGAGAGTGGTTTACCCATCTGCATGTTTTGTCTTACAGTTGAAGCCATTGGTTAAAAAATCTGCACACATGCATTGGCAAATGCATGGTACCAAGCTCTCCTCTACAACTGATCATAAGTGTCCGTGCCTGTAGAAGTGTTACGAGAAACTCTTCACATTGTGTGTCACAGTGCCAACCAGGCGTCTTTCTTAGGTCATGTGTCACCATCTCGATGAGTTCATGGCTCCACTCCAGCTTTTTCTCCCCCAGCATTGCTTTTCTTTCTCTATTTTCTTCTATTTTCATTTCAGTCTCTTGAGCTTTCCCTGATTCCTTCACATTATACCCCATGGCACCCAGGGGAACAATGTTTCTCTAACAACCTTTGCAGAAACCCTGTGGATCTGACGACTTGGGGATATAAATCAGAAAACAACACAACATGTCAGTTATGTAC